>JAUUDW010090134.1:0-15854 GCA_032361385.1 Panulirus guttatus
CACAGCATATAAAGCAGCTGGGGAAACTCCAGAAAGGTCTATGGGGCCTGGCTGTAGATGAGGGGGCTGTGGTTTTGATGCATTATACTTAGCATCTTAAGTGGATGTAAGTGAATAAGACCATTTCTTTGTCTCTTCCTGGCACTACCTTGCTGATGTGGAAAATGGTGAACATGTACGAAAAACAGCATTTCTAGTTTTTTCATTTTGTAAATTGCTTTCATAATATAGGACTCTAAATCTTGTATTACTTTAGTTCTTTTTATTATTGTCATTGCAAGTTACGGTACTGTAATATTCTTTTGACTATGATGCATTTTCCTCAGGCCACCCAACATGTCTTCAATTTACAGCCAATATGATGAAAAGCGTTGTAAAGTACCGTTGGCAATGCATTGAGTGTAAGACTTGCACCCTATGTGGTACATCAGAGAATGATGTAAGTACAGTATTTGCTTTTTTGTGTATCAAATAGTTATTGTGTTTTCTTCTGAGGTTAATGAAATTATTATATGTCAAATCAAGGTTACAGGAGAATCAAGCTACTTCTCTGAAGCGTCCATCTCTCATTCCTTAAACAAATATCCACTTTGCACCCCCACAGCTCTTAGAAGGTTTTTCATTGAAGCAGTTGCTCATCCCTGGGGATTTGGGAAAAAGAATACTACCCATGTATCTCTTGTGTGTCAGAAAAAGCAGCTAAGAAGGGTGGGAGTGGGAGACTAGAAATTCTCCTCTCCTGTATTATTACTTTCCAAAAGCAGGAACAAAGGAAAGAGCCAGATAAAGATTTTTTCCTAAGGCCCAATCATTTGTTCCTAACACGACCTTACCGAACATGCATAAAAGAAAAAGAAACAGTTGTTTGGTTATTATCTCTCCATGGAAATTTCAGCAATCTTTTCATCTAAATGCTTTCAACCACTGGAAATCCAGGTTAAATGATGGAGAACTAAGTGATTAATGAAACTGGAGGACCAAGTGATTAATGAAATTGAGATAAGGTGCTGTTTTATCTCTGGAATGTAAAAATGTTGTTGCAAAAGGTTGGCTTTATGAGGAACATCAGTCTGTCTGTGACTAGAAACTTTGACATAAAAGAAAAAAGTTTACCCAGTTGCCTAACCAAGACAATGATATGATAGACCCAGTTTTTACAAATGATATGTTATTAAAGCAGGTGTTTCATGTTATTATGCAGATTACTGCCACTGATGTTGTGGAAATGGTTGAAGGTAAACATACCTTAACAGTGGAAGATGTTAGTGTATTGAGTAAATTGAACCTTCATTTGAACAGAATGAAGTGGAATGAAATTAACCCTTTAACACCCTTAGATATAAATTTACACATCACGTTTCATGCGACAATTCTACAGCTGTCCACTTGATCCTGGGTGGCTGTTGAGGTGATGTTGTATGATAGTTTCCTCCTGTAGTCAGTAATCCTTCAGATATGCCAATGACAGCACATTATCTTGAGTTTTTTAGGAATGAAATTAAGCAGCTATTAGATAAATTTAGAGGCCCATACAGAAGATGACTCTGGATTATTTAATGATGATGATCTGTCTTTGGATCATGCGGAGAATGATTTTTGTGTAAACTGACTACTCTGTATACTTATGTTATTAAAGCAGATGTTTCATGTTGAAACATTATGCATATATCTACAACTAATGATGTGGAAATGGATGAAGGTAAACATAGCAGTGGAGGATGTTAGTGTATTGAGCAACTTGAACTTTCATTTGAATAGAATATAGTGGAATTAAATTAACCCTTTAACTCCTTTAGAAGAAATTTACCTACCAAGTTTTGTGCATCAATTTTACAGCTGTCTGCTGATCCTAGGTGGCCACTGAGGTGACAGTGTACAGTAATTTCTTTGTATAGTTGGTGATCCTCCAGCCATGCCAATGACAGCACATTATTGTGAGTTATTTAAGAAGGAAAGTGATGTAGAAGACTAGACAAAAGATGGTTCTAGATTGCTAGATGATGATGATGATCTGTCTTCGAATCATGTGAAGATTGATTTTTTGGACACTGATTCCTTTAACAGTGAAAGTTGTCCAAGATAAGGCAGAAGGTGTTTCTAGCACAAGTGGAAACAGTGTTGACAGCACCTGCTTGACCTTCACAACATTGCATCTGACTGGTGCAAATAGAAATTTTACAGACGCAGAGTTTTGCTGTTACAAGAAAACTGTTAAGGAATCACTTTCATGATTATAACAAGATACCCCCCTCCCCAATAAATGTTTGTCATTTCTCTGTGCAGCATTCCAGCCAATGGGGTTAGCTTGGAGAAGCTATTTGCACCACAACTTGAACTCATAAGTACTAAATTTGGATTTGTACGCTTTTTAGGTTAGTTTCCTGCTGGTGGATGAAATTATTTTAGCTAAGATAACAAAAATGATCAGGCCATGTGGTATCTCAAGTTGTCATTCGTTGCTGATTATCATCACTGAAGAGCCATACAATTGATAATTGGTGGAGAGCACTGTCCTGAATAAGAAGGATGTTAGTGAATATATTGGGGGATTAATTAGATGTAAGAGCTACAGAGTGGATGTCAGGCTGTGAAGTGGCAGAAAGTGCTGATATATTGTGACTGTGGAGAAAAAATCTCTTTTGCTTTAAGTTTTGAACATGGAAGCACATTCATGAAGATATGAGCCAACTCAAACAAAAAATTGTGAAGAAAAAGTACAGTTTTTATTCTCAAAAGTTGCCCAAGTAAAAGTATTAAAACTGTGGTACTTTAATGTTCTTAAAATCCACAAAAAAATTACTTAAGTCATGTAATGAAGCATTGCTTCCTCATTACTGACCACTTCTGGTCTTCCTTTCCTTTGGTTATGATTTTTTTTTTTGTAAACCTCTGCATTCATGCTTTTATGCTGTCAGAGTTCATGTAATGAATGAACCTTGTAGAGAAAAATGAGTTTGAAAATGAAAAACTGCTTCTCTTCAAGGCAGTTTCATACAGCAAATTTTCTGCTTGTTGTTTCTCATTTCATCTTTTCCCTTTTTTGAAAAACTTTCTCTTAATTGATAGTACTGACTGTTGGGGGTGACACCCTTGTTCTGAAGAATTATGAAGTGGTCAGCCTGCCACAGCCTGACAGCCAGTGGAAGGATGACATAATCACCAGGTGGTGACTGCTGATTGGAGGAGAGTACATCCAGAGGGGGCTGTAGCTGATACTACTGGTAGGGTGTTTACTAAAAGGTGAGAGACATTAACCTCACCCTAAGGTTGGGGGTTAGAGGCTTCTAACTTTGATGGGTCATGGAGATTGTCTCACAGCTTGTAGACACTGCCTCAGAGAGAAAGTTTTTCATTCTTCAAAAGTCACTTTTTTGGGGATTATCATGTTTAGATGGGATTTAGAATAAGCCTCCCTGCTGAATGGCAGATGATTTCTAAGGTATGGAAAATGTGGAAATCTTAACTTTCATCTATCATCTAGTTTTTTAAAACTGTTTAGTATGTAATACTAGTGCTGTCTTTACTTTTAATCAACAGGATCAGCTTTTGTTCTGTGATGATTGTGATCGTGGGTACCACTTGTACTGCCTTGACCCACCACTTTCTGAACCACCGGAAGGAGAATGGTCTTGCTACTTGTGTTTACAAGAGTTCCATGCAAAGTAAGTTTGTGGAGGAAAAAACCATCACAGATGCTGATTATTTGCTTCAGAAATTTTAAGGAAATTTATGGAATTAGATGAAATTTTAATAGTAGAGTATATTTTTGCAGTACAAGAAACATGGAAAAGTGTACTGAAGAGTAATGATACTGTACTAATAAAGGAAAGTTAGATGATGAAATATATTGGGAAAATTGTGTTCAGTTATATTTATCAATTCAAATATCTCACCCCATGATTGTGTGGAAAAGAAAAAATTGAATGTCATATCTATACTGAAAATGATACAAATTACAGTATGATATGATGCATATATAAGCATGATTGAAATAAAGAATGGTTGTGTTTCATGCTTAGTTGTCGTATCCTCAGGGAGTGTGGAAATGTTGGGAGGAGAATATGTAATAAATCAATTATGCCCCAAGAGAATGTAGATATTTTAGGTTTTTATTTCAGACTACTATTGAGCATAAATGATTGTTTTATTACGCAGTTTGTATCATTCATAGTGCTTTTTTTCATCATTTAGAATTCATAGGTACATCGTGACACACTTAACAAAGTGAGGTTTAAACACTGAATTAAGATTAAAGGCAGATGAGAACTGTGCCTTCTGTGGAAACTTCAGGAGGTATACAACTTTGTAAGGCCATTTTGCAGGAGATTAGTGTGATAAAACAGAATTGTGTTCATACAGCAGGGTTTCTTGTTTTCACCTGCAGATCACTTGGTTAACAAAGCAATTCACATCAGTTAATTCATGCATCTCGCCATATCTGTATATCTAATCAAACATCTTCTGCATCTAAAGCAGGAAAGTCTGGTTGCATAAACCTTTTTTTTCTATGAGTATCATGATAAATGTACATGTCCACACACCCCTGTTTTGAAGATGCAGTAGCAGTTCTTAAAATATTTCCTTTAGCTTTCCATATATAAGTTTGAGTAACTCACCATGAAACAGTAGATCTCTACTTACACATATCTTGTAAAACAAGAAATGAAAGCTGTAAATATAAAGTTCAGTCTTAAACAATTCCAGTTGTTATCAGCAGGTACAAAAATATTCCAGAAACCCTGATGCACAAAATTGATAGTTGTTTAGAAATTAATTGTAAATATTCACTAAAGGAGCTCTTAATGACAGCCATAGAGAAAGATTATGTCCTATGTCCAATGGCATATCCTTCAACAAGGACACACCCAGTCAAAGTATTTGACAGTATTGTTTCAGTGCACTGTTATGCTCATCTGCAGTATTTGTTTTCATCTTTTTATGTATAGAAAAAAATATTGATATACAGGAAAAGCTTTATTATCCAGCATTTAACCCTTTCATTGCAGTGGGAATCAGTTGACTCCTACATAGCATTGTGTAATTGGTGTTAATATACATACATAATTTCCCACCTCATGGTAGGCATGCAAGGACAGGCATAAGTAGAAACTCATTTGCTGTAGCCGCCCCCTTGATAGGAGTTCCAGGAAGGAACCGGCATCAGAGATATTGATAAACAGATAGAATTTGAATTTTTTAAGATTTGTAGGGTCTGTTGGCTGACCATAGATGGCAACACAAACAAAGGGTAAGTCGCTGGAGCAACATGGGAGCCTCTGTAACCCGTTAGTGACCATGGTGGACTTTTGCATACTTTCTTTTGGGACTTAACACATTTTTGGTGCTTATCACCATGCCCACACTGCCCATGGTGCCAACTGCTTAGGCATAGGATTAGCCACTCAGGTAATTAATCTGTTTTCCTATACTCTGAATGCTCAACTCTTAATTTGTAAGAGTAAAATTGGTTTCAGTGTTTTTTATGCACCTAATCATAGATGAAAAATGTTCAAGATTATTTTGTGTATTTAGGATTGGCCATTTCGATAAATAGTGTATTTCATAAACTAGGAATAATTAATTCTTAATTTTTGAGAAACGATGAATTTTATGTTTTTTTACACCTATAATTAAATGAAAAGAGATTTTTTTTTCCCCACCCTAGGGAAGGCAATAGAAGTAGGTTTCTCATCTGTAGGTCTAAGAACCTGGAAAGTTCTCGTATTTAGAATTTCCAACATTTCCCAATGGAAATGCTTATTATAGCAACTGGTATCCCGATGATTTTATCCAGAATGCTTTGGTCACAATGTCTATGATAGCAACCTTTTGAATTTTGAGCCAGAAAATGTAGATGAGGTTCCAGGACTGAAAAAAAAAGTCTGTCATCAGTTGTAGGAAATATGAAAAGAAAAACGTAAACCAACCTTTTCTTCTGCAATAAAGACATCTAGATTTGTCATGCCAACCAGGTTAAGATAGGGGCAGGTTCCTGGTTACCCTCTGGCCAGCTTTGTTCACTCTTCTTCCTTCTCCCCTCTCCACTACCAGGTAAGCATGGTGAAGTTACTGGCTCCTAAGTTCATTCCCTTATCCTTCCCACAGTACCCCACAAAGGCAATATTGGTGGACACTGTTTGTCACTTGATACACTGAATAATCGAAATAGTTCACCACACGTAATGGGAAACCACTGATATTACAGTGAATGATTACCCTATTACAGTGATGAATGATTTTATTATTGTTCTTGTTTGCCATTTTCTTTATTAGCAAGGTAGCACCAGGAACCTATGAAGAAAAGGCCTCATTTGCATATATTCATTCTTTGCCTGTCATGTGCAGTGCATGAAAATTGTAACCCCTATCCACAACCAGGCCCCCACAGACCAGTCTGTAGTTTCCCCAGGTTTCCTCATATGCTTGGTTTAGTCCATTGACAGCATGTTGCACCCTTTATACCACATGACTCCAATTTTTTTCACTCCATCTTTCCATCTTCAGTTTGATCTTCCCCTTCTCGTGCACTCCATTTATGACACACATATCGTCACTCATTTTCTCCATGTATCCAAATTATTTCAGCACACCCTCTGCAGCTGTCAACTTTACACTTCTTATTGTATTTTTGAATGTGTACAAGCTATTTTCATCACTTGAAAAACCACAGTTTAGCAGGGTGTAGCAGGCGGATTCCTTTACTATTATGGTGTATTGTTAACTAACAACGTAGAAGAATATTTTTCCATTGGTAATTACAGTTGCTTGTGATATCATGCATCTTTAGATACCTGGGTGGCACGCTTTCTGATTCAGTTGATGATGGAAGAAGACAAACCATACAAGTATGTCTGCAGTCCTACGAAACCTCCAGCTGTACTTGGACAGGAGTAGTCCCGAATGGGTTAATCTTTAAAAAGAAAATAGCCCTTCAAGTTTTCTACTGCATCAGAATCAGGAAAAGCAGTGCTGAGGGAAAGAGTGCTTAGAGAAAGACTATAGTACAATCAAAATTATAGCAGTTGTACACCACAGCATTTGATCTGAGGGTGCATCAGTTCCAGATATAGTTTTTTCCACCTTTACTGTTATTTAAAGCTTATCATTATTGATAGTTGCAAAAATAATGAACTGTAAAACATTGATAAGAAGTCAGAAATTTTACAATAAGATACCTAGGGGAAATGCTTTTATAAACAGCATCTTCTCCGTTGCACAGCATCGTCTGGGTTTGGCAGGTGCTAGATAATGAAGCTTTTCCTGTACTGTACATTCTCTTTCAGAATATGCATAAGTTGACAAGTATTATGCAACCCCACATCTAAGTTAAGCAGTTTTATGATATGAACATTGATAACAAAGTTTTTGTATTTTGTATCTTCAAAGTTAGACTTCACCTATAAAGTGTTTCCAATGTGCAGTCAACACATACCAACTATTTATACATGAAAATAGATTTTTTTGATACTAGTCACTAAGTTTTGACATAGTGAGATGTCATTACTTAGGAGGTGATTTTTTTTTCTAATATTGTGCCAGTAATTTTGAAATCCTGTAAATGGACAGTTATAGTATGAAGATATACTGAAAATTGCAGAATAAGGTATGTGTTGTGATTATCTCTCAGAATTTTGTCACATTTAGGTGTAAGAGATAATATTTACTAGTTAATCACATATTGTTCCACATTATTAAATTTTTCAGGGTCATACTGTTCCTAAAATGATTTAATGTAAATTAAAGTTGACAAGCAACATGAAATGTATGGTAACATAAATGGCAAACACTTTATGGATTAAGAATATTTGTTCATGTTATGGCAAGGAATGACTTGAGTCGATACTGCATATTTTAGCTTTATTGAAATGTGAAGTATCTAAGGAAGGTAAAGTGTTTGCAGTTTTAGTACATCTAATGTTACTTGGAGTTGCAATATGCATACTGCCTGTATTTGATAGATCTTTATTGATCAAGAATACAAAATGTGTTAATGTGATATCAGAGGCACAAATACACTCTGAAGTAAAAGCTGTATAGGATAACATACCTTACAGAGCTGTATATATTTCTGTCTGGAATTTCCAGGAAATCATATTTATACCAACACCTCAATTCTCCGTAACCAAGGTTACCAAAAGAAGAGTGTCCAAGATACAAGATTTTTATATTAATGGTCTGTATGAGTACAGCTGTGCTCTGGCATTAGCACCAAGACATATCTTTGGTAACTCCATTTCTTCTTTAGCCAGTATTTGGTAATGGAAGCCTTGGTGCAAATTATTGCAGAGGCCTTCAGTGGTTGTCCATGTATCTTTGAGCTATGTGTTTCTTCTTTGGAAACGTTGGCTTTAGGTCACATATTGTTGTTAAAATATTTGTATACCGTACCAGCAGCAATGGCTCTTCCAGAATTTATTTCCATATATGCATTACTTGTTTGTATTAATGACATATTTCTTTGACAGGACATATTTTTTTACCATCAAAAGTCACTGATGTGCCAATCACAAGGAACTACCTTTTGATATGGTATGATCAAAGAATATGTATGTCAGCATTTTCATACCTGTCATAGATATATATATTCTTCTGTCATGCTCTAAAACTTATTTACAGATTTATCTTAATCAAAGGTGAACAGATACTCAATTTCATCTTGTTTATACTGAATGCTGAATGAAAGAAGGGAATATTAGTTCTCTTGGTAAACTAGAGTTAGTTAGTCTGTGAAACTGAGGAATGCACAGTTGCCTAGGTCCTGCACTTTATTAAGGCATATAATGGATGCTAAACTACCTATATACCTGGTACTGTGCATTGCCATAGTTTGCTGTAGTCCATAATCTTAATTAATGTGTTAATCACACTGATATCTTATATTCACTTTTTGTAGGTCATTATTAGCCACAGGGAAGAATTATTGTTCCTTTATTCCAAATTTTCCACATATGTGCATTTCAACAAATCAAAACACGCTCATGAAGACGAAATAGGGTAACTTTACCCATATGATTGAGCAACAGTCCACTGTATACATTGTGTCCGGTTGTGTTCCTAGAGCAGCAGCATCTTGTAGCTATTTTTTACAAGATAGTCCCTTGTATGAAATTATCCCAAGTGTTTTTGAGCTGTAGATCCTTTAGTTTGGTCGACATTATGAAGCAAGACTTGAATCCTGTTCATAACTTCAACATTAATTCTTGTAACTAGTCGCTAATTAGTAGATGAATTTTGTTGTACCAGTACCTCATGATTGTATAATGATTTTCTTATTCTCTCTGTATATCTTAATCCATTCACATTCTTGAGGACTTAACCAGATCTCAGCTTGTTTTCTATGTCCTTTTCTCACTCTTTTTACATTCTCAAGGACTGTTTCAGGATCTCGACCTACTTCTTAGGCTGTGTTCATATATATTAGAAACATTGAAACTTTGTAAAAAACTGATATTGGTATCATATTATTAAGCACAAGAAAGAAATTTTGATGAAAGAGGACTTACACATTATTTTAAGGGATCTTTGCCAAATCCTTTTAAATCAGTAAAGTGATAGTTTTTTGATAGTAAAGTAATGTATGGAATTTGGCCAAGTTCAGTCATAAGCCTGTCCTTAGAGGAGATACACTCAGGTCAAATAATGAAATTAGAAGGCATGCATACTACTGATTTACAAAATGGATCCCGGTATTATCTGTGAGCTTTATTTACTCTGGAATGATATGTTTTTCTTCTTTTTATTCAGTGTGTATCTACCTCTTATCCAGTGTATGAAGAAAACCAGAGGAATGCTGTGTTTATCATGAAATGAACTGTCGAGAACATTGCACTTTGAGTTTATTATTGCATTGTATGGCTTAATTCTGTCTGCAGCATTCACAACTGAATTCAGTGGTCAATTATTTACAAACACTAATGGAGTGTCCATATGATTCTCTGTCCTCAGACTATAAATGCATTTTAGTGTCCAGAGTATAGGCATTATGTATTGTCTCCTACACAACTAGCACGGAAGTCAGGGTCTTTTAGAATAACAGTGTCTTGTGATGTTCCATTTGAACATGGCAAAACATATTTACCAATTAATGATTGCATTTTTAGGTATTGTAATGCATCCTCCTATTGTATTTGCAGGTTGAAGACTGCATCTCCTTCAGTGTCAAATATGCAGCCTTATTTCAGGGCATGTTTATTAATGAACTCAAGTCTGAATTAGAAATTTTGTCCTGCTGTTAGTACCTGTGTGGGTTGTGAAATTGAAGTTGATGTTGAGGCAAGAAATCTGAGTATTTGAATTAATTTACCATGATCTGTGATAAAGTTACCTTTGTTTCCCTAAAGGAATCATTTAATCTTGAAAATAATTGATTTACTCAAAATATTTGTATCATTAGAATATGTTAAGTTTCAATGATGGTCTTTATGTAATATATTGAAAAAAGTAGCAAGTCTTTACAACTAAAGTTTTATCAAAAACATCCACTTCTTTTTCCCACAGTGCTTGCCATTATTCTACCTCAGCCATGATGCGGCAGCCCTGAATATTGCAGTTAGTCTTATTATTATCTTTATATGACATAATTTTATGATGATTTGAGTAAGAGTTCTTATTGACTTAATAAGCTTGAGGAGTGTTTCGAGATGTATAACAAGGTCTTTTCATTTGTGTAAACTTAATATCACCAACTCAAACTTGTTTGCTTTTCTTCTTTGGTTTGTGGAGTTTTGCAGATAGATCCTAATTTTCCTTGATTATGTTTAGAGTTGAAAATGATATGAATTTAAAAAACTTCTTGATCAGATGGACTGTTTGTTACTCATAGGAAAAAGGTTTGCCATAAGTCTTCGATTACCATAGAAAAGGAAATAAAAACTGTGACTGTGGTGTGTAACCTTCAGAGCTCAGATTCCTCTCCTCTGGATATTCCTAAAACATACCTAAATCATATTTCCTGGCAGGGTTGCATAAAGAACTTTCAGCAATAGCAATCATACCCCATCCCATCAAAAGTTCATATGAGTCAGGACATTTCTATATAAGTCAGTGAAAAACTGGATGTAGTGGTGTTCAATCAAGATATTTTGCATGATGAGGATATTCAGACAGAATCAGCTTAAGAACTTATCTGAGCTGTATTCAGTCTAATGGTGCTGTCATATAATATGATATTACTACCTATGAATGGTGGTGTATTATGAAGAGATCACAATTTGTATGTAATAAACTTTTCATCTGATATCAGGTTCAAACATATGGTTGACTTGTGCTCAGGTAGAATGAAAAGTGAGGTGATTTCTGGTTATCAGTGCTGAATCTCACCATTCCTATCAAATAGACACTAAGAACTCTAACTTGGGAATTGTAAGCTTTGTGTAGTGCTTAAGATTTTGTATATATATGTTTATTTTGTATTACAGTGGGACAGCTATTTTTGTAGAAGTAATTAAGTTGAATTTTCTATGTCATTATATAGTTTGACTTAAGAATGTATATCCAAGGTGTAATTTTGTATTTTAGATCTGTTTATGCAAATCCTGTGACCTCAGCAATTAAGTATTTTGGATGTATATCAAAGATCTGTTTTTCTGAACATTTCATATAGCTACTAACATTTGCTATAACTAGTATGTCTTCATCAAATGTAAACCAAAACTCTTTGGAAATGAGATTATTTAATCTGAGTGGTAAAGCTTCTCTACCGGACTAGCTCCCAAACTGAGATAGAGAGAATTCAAGTTGGCTAGGCTGAATCATTCACAAACAGTTTACCCCATACTCCATTATCCCAGGTTTTCTCACCATACCTTCTTCACTTAGCAGCCTTATTTGGGCTATACAGATCCCACACAAGACTTAATACATGACTTGTATGTCAATTTTTCTTGGGAGAGTGTTTAGTTACATCATGCAAATACATTGCATAGACAGGTGACTAATAAGTTCTGTTCTAATCATGTGTAGATTTATTCATCCAGACTGTTGCTGTTTTCAAGGAAGGATATCGAGAAAACTATTGTGTTAAGAAGGGCAATGGGGGCCCTTGCCCTTTTGCTGGCCTGTAGGGGTGGGAACCCTAGTTCTGCAAAATAAAATCATAAAAAGGTGCATGCTTATATATAGTTGATCCATCCCATTTAAATGGGAATTGAGTCAATGGTATTAGAATGGAAAGTATTACAAAAAGAACTCCAAAGTCCAGAAAAGGTAAATGTTATTATTGTCAGGTGACCACACTGGCTTTGAAATTTAAGTTCACTTGGTGAGCTGTTATCATCACTTTGTTTCCCTTTTCATCACTTGTTGTTGTCTGTTGTGTCTCTAAATTGTTCACATTTTAATCTCAGAAACCACCAGGTCAGTTGAACTGAAACTATGCAGAAATGACTTGTGTATGGTCTCAAGTTCCTCATTTCATGCTAGATAAACTTCTTATATTGCTTCCACAAAACAAATTGGCCTGTGATTGGTTTTTCTGTTGATTTCGTTGATGCCTGCTCCCACCTGGAAATCACTCAAGGGGGTGGCCACAGCAATAGTCTCCATACCTAGTGAACCCCAGTGCCACTTCTAAGCCTTTAGTGCCTCTCCCTTAACAGGCCACTGACAGAGGGCAACTCTAATGCAGTGTCTATCGAGGCTCCTACCTAATGTTCCTATCAAATACTTCTACTTAATGACCCTGCCTAATGTTCCTACCTACTACCTCCACTGAGTGTTCCTACCTACTGCTCCTGCCAAAATGTTCCTACCTGCTACTTCTATCTATCTGTTGCTCTTACCATTTCGCCAAAAGGTAGGTCTAATGCATAGTGCTCATCCCATGATAATCAAGAGTAACGAAGAATGAGCTGTGTGGGTTAAGTGTTGTCAAGTGTTATGCATGACAAGAAGGTATTGTATGTTTGTGGACAGAATACCGAAAGTCCACACATGGTGAGGCAGAAAGAAAAAACAGCTACCTGGGTCAGAAAAGTGCAACTTCTCAACCTCAACCACTGAAATGCTGGCTCACCATGCAGCCTTCATTAACCCTCCGGATACCCAGGCAGGTAGTACTGGTATTATACCTCCCAAGTTGTAGGCTGCCTACCATCTACTACCTACCTGTGATTGGTTAAATTTCAAAAATCTTGTTTTCAGAAACCAAAGAGCAGATTAAGTGAAAACCATATCGAAATTATTAATGGATGGTCTTTTATCAGATTGTCTCGTTTCATGCCAGCTTGACATCTAGTGTGGCTTCCACAGCCCATCATTGGTTCTGAATAGCTGAAAATTCAGAAAGTCTTTTCGTCACTAACATCTGGGCTTACTGATCTGAGAGTTTATAGGAATGCTCAGGAGGCAGTTTTGTACCAGCTATGCATTTTTCACTACTGCCAATCACTGGTTTATATTGAAATGTTAAAATGTTAAGAATCTTCTTTATAGTCCATTTTTTACCCACATGAGTGATACAGGTTCACCTGAGATACTGTTTCCTCTCATGATAAGTAGGGAAGTAAGGTTTTGGGATATTAGATTGATGGGTTAGTTGATAACGGTTGCGACATACAGGAACTTTGTTTGGACCACCTTGCTTCGCTGTTGCTGATTTCGATGTTGCTTCTTCTTATGATATTGCAAGAAATGATGAGTTTAGCTGATACTGGTCTGAGTGCTCTGGAAGTGGTAGTTTTTAGATAGAAGGTTGTGAAAGGGGCATTACTGCTACAGACAGAATTTAACCAGTCACCTTGAGTGACACTTTGTTGGTAACCTTTACGAGTCAGAGACAAGGACAACCTGTTTCCTGTGGTCGGCCAATCGAAAGGCACTTTTGGTTGTGCATGGAAATTATCTTTTTTGTAATTTACTGATAAAGTCTAAGCACAGGCATCAGTTCAGAGACCAGGTTTGCTAAGAAAGTATGATCCAGTTACCTTAGGCAAAATGAGCCCTGCAAAATGGACCATGCTTGTAATTTTCGTTTAAACTGTGGCCAGCAGCAGTTGTTACACTGTTAGAGAGCTTGTGGTGCTGTCTTCCATGGCTAAGCTTAAAAAAATATTGTTCTATCCTCATTACCCCTACAAACACCATTATAAGTGCATGGTCATCTACGTGAAGGTTTTGGGTACATGGTGACCCCTTGGAATTATGGAGATTGCATTATTAAAAACACTTTAGGTGGTATTAGTTGGTGAGGAAAGTGAAGATGATTAATATCAGAAATGTGAAGAAATAGATTACTTACAGCTGGATATTAGTGGGATTATATAAGGAGGAGGGCGGCCTCCAGAGGAGGTGTCTTCATTCAGCTCACACTAATGGAAGAACTGCTCAACAACTGCTCCTAAATTTCTCTTTTTGTAATCCTAAGGTAATGAAGGGCTTTAGTAGCAGACAATAGGTAAAGAACTAGAGTATTTCCAAAGAAATTATCTCCAATGTTCTCCCACATGTCAGCCACTCGATGTACTCATACGTTTGTAGTGTGGAAAGTGTAATATTTCTACTTATAACCATGTTATTCACCATCAACATTGTGCCTGTGTATGAATTAAGAACTTGTGTGTGTTCAGCATAAAGAGACAAGTTTCAAAATCCTTCTAATTCTTGCCAGCCAATCTCCATATTCTGAGTGTTGGGATGAAAGGTTTAATATTTTTTATCTATATTCAATTTTTTTTACCACTAATGCTAAGCCTGTATTTATGATAAGAGGTCAATTGAAAAGCTCAACAGAGACAAAGGAACTTCATTTCCATGTCTACTTGTGGTATAAGGACCTAAATAGACTCCATAGTTGGTCTGAAATGTTTCATGAAATTCAATTCGAGCAAATGCTAAGTAATAAGGATTTGACAGTGCAAAAGAAGGCCTGATTAGTTACAACTTTCTTTTTTCACTCAAGATGGCCTTTATGTGGGCATATTATTTGACCATGCCATGTCTGTCTTAAAAAAGTAAGTGTGTGTGAGAAGTACCAAGTTGACATTATCCCACACCTGTCACCAGAGTCCCATATTAGGAGAACAGTTAAGGTGACATATTAGAGGAATAGCTATGGAGACAAACTATCTGCTGGCAATTATCAGAATAGCTTCAAATATATGGAGTCCCATGGTGTAGTGGTTAGCGTTCCTGACTATGATGCATTCACGGTCTGCCCAGGGTTGAGTGCATAGGTTCAAATCGTGGTTACGGCAGTTAGTCCACAGTCAACCCAGCTGTTTGTCCACCCATATGGGTTGGTCGATAAAATGGATACCTGGCTCAGGCTAGGGTATATGTATATATATTTATCTATATAGCATTAATGGGATGGCCTTGGTTAGGGCCTCAGCTGCCTTTGCCGTCACAGACAACATAGAAAAATATCAACAAGCTATTCATATCCTACAAAAGGCCAAATTAGAATAAGCTTATCAGTTTCGGTCACCACATCTAAAGAAGCACAAGGAGCTAATAGAGGAGGTCCAGAGGAAGGCAGCAAAGATAGTCTGAGAATTCAGAGAGCTGAGTTACAAGGAAAGGCTGGAGGCTTTAAATCTGCCCACCTTGGAAGAAAGGTGAGGGATGACCTTATCACAATCTTTTAAGGTTTTGAAACATCTCTTGTGTGGACAAGGAACAGTTTTTCGAGGTATGTAGGAATAGACCAACCAGAGGACATGATATGAAATTAGGTAAGAGACTTGTTAATATGATTTAAAGAAACACTCTATTGTATAAGATTAGTGGAAGATTGGAACAGAATGACTGAGGACATGATTAATGCAGACAACATACATAAATTTAATAGGCTATATATGATAATAAAGAACATTAAAGGGATGGGACCACATTGAGTGTAAAACTCCCTCCCCATA
>JAUUDW010090245.1:6447-18014 GCA_032361385.1 Panulirus guttatus
CTTTCATAAATTGTCCATATGACTCCGGTATCCGAAACTGGGTGTGTTGTTTCGAACCAGTGTCGTCCTCGGTAAGTGAAGCTTCCTAAGTGCCTGGAGTGGTTCGCTCGGCCTTGAGTCGAACGGTTCGACACGTCTCGTTTCCTCGCATTACGTTTCGTTCTGGCTATTTTCATCAACTAATTTCGTAATCACCGTTGACCTGTTTCCATTCGCTGTTTATGTCTGCTTATTCCCTTCCTTTATCTCTTGATTTCTCAGTCACACATTCATTTGCAAATATTCCTTAATATTCTTTTGCATCATTTTGTTTACGTGGTAGTTGATCGAATCTTCCGTATCTATGTCTCATGTTTTTTTTTATGTTTCTCACTCGTTTTTATTCCACATTTACCAAGTCGTCTTCTTTATTATTCTACTGGTCCCTCTTTCCCCCGCTTCGTCAACCAATCAACCATCATCATCTTCACTATACACAAACTATATCGATGCTCAACAAGTGATTCGCAGTTTCCCGATGACAAATGAATCAGTATTCACCAGTGCTACAGGATATTACACAACTTTTGAAGACACGAGATGGAAATTCCCTTTTTCTTTTTTTTATTTTGAGAACATGGACGAAACTTTCCTTCTCTCAGGTGGATCCATAGAGGAAAAACCTTGAGAAGTTTCCGTATAAAAATTTCCAGTTGCCCCGCAGGTGTTTGGCGCTGGGCTCCAATTGTAGTCACACACACACACACACACACACACAGGGCTAGTAGCTTCGAGGATGAGCTTATCGCAGGAGCAGGGTAAGGTGGGCTCCTCCTTTTCCTTCGACTGTGATGATACATCCTCGTCGAAGGGGACTTCTCTGTCGACACCAGGTGGCGGAAGAATCGCCTTTGATCAAAAGGGACGAACGAATCTTGAATTACATTTTGATAAGGCTTTTGCAATGACCTGTGGAGTGTATATTCGCGCCTTCGTAAACAGGAAGTCTTTGAGGAGGAGGAGGAGGAGGCCTGAGTCAGTACAGGACGTTATAAGGCTCAGATGGAGAGCCTGATAGAGGTCATATCGTTAACTGGATGTGAAGCTCTACACAGTGACTGTTTTAGGGTCTAGCATAATCTTTGGTGGTGAAAAGTATGTGGATTATAACCTCGGGAAATGGCTTGGGAAAAAATTCCTCCTTTGGAGAAGATGATGCAAGGTGATTGTAATGTAAACTCGATCAAGAATTTATCGACGCAGTTATTTCGTGAGGCAGGGAGCTTCCGTCTGCCCAGGAACACCATTTCCTGGGACACAGTAGAGTTATATTTTCTCACGTCGAACAAAAGGACAAATATCACAACTTCCTGTGCGGCGAGGGATGAGGCTTCATGTCTCAGCTGATGGTTGTGATGAGGTCATTCGACTGTTGTGGTCTGAGTTGTTAGGGCGGGTTGTGCCAGGCTGAAGTGAGATTGTCCCATCTGTTGTTGTATTTGTGCCTTCCTAGGGCGGTTGTATCAGGCTCGGGTGTGGTTGTTGCCAAGGTTGTAGCCTATGGTTGTGAGAACTGTTACACTAAGCTCAGGCGAGGTCTCTCCGTGGGACAGTTGTGGCGACAGAGGTTGTAGCAAACAGGACTTGCGACAGGCGTGGCCTGTCCTCAGGGGAAGTTGGCAGGAGAGTGTTCATACGAGAGGGACCTCCTCCTGCAGGAAGCGTGTGGCGCGAGGCTCGGCAGCGTGAGGTACCATTAAATGGATCAGAGGAGCAGGGAATTTATAACGGAGTTTAGAGGGGTTTGCGTGAGAGCATATTATGGGTAAGAGGAGTCTAAAGGAATAGGATAATGCTAAGAGCGGGATATCTGACTATAATGGGGCTTACTTGAAGGTCTGGATGGAGACAGAATGATTCACACGAGTACAGAGGAACATTATGGAGCTTCGGAGTGAACGAGGTCATAAAATGGGGCTTTGTGTTGGTGTTTATGGAGCTCAGAGGGAATGAGGAGGGTGTGAGATACATAGAATAGGTCTTAATGGCCCCTAGAGGCGTGCAATGGGTTGTGGGCAATGTGATGAGCTTAAGAGAGTCTCGGAAATTGTAATACGTACTAAGGTCCCGAAGGCTTCAGGATGCAGAAGAATGCTAAGGAGTATTGGAAAGGTTCCTCTCCAGAGTGAAGGACGGTGTCGACAGGTTACAGGAGTACAAAGGCGCTTAGGGACGTATAATGGAGATGAGGAACGCGTTTGGCAAAAAAAGGCGCGTGGCTCACACAATGGAATTAAAAGTCATGTATGGAGGCAGGACGGGATGAAATGGGATTAGTGGCTGTATGCTGGGGCTAAAGACAAACACTCACGACCTAAAATAAACATGAAAAAAAGGACTGAGAGGGAAATGGGAGGGTATGCAGAGGATGAGAGGGAAGTGGAGGCGTGTAGAAGGGGCTGGAATGGATGTAGATGGGCTGGGAGGGACATGGAGGCACGTAGAGGTAGTGGGAAGGATGCGTAGTGGTAGAGGAGGTGTCGTGGGACGATATTGCATTGTGGAAGTTCGTGTGAGTGTAGAGTACAGACAGATTAGTATGACTAACTACCAGTTCTTAATTAAAGGACCTCGTTCGACATTATTGCTGTGTAATATAGTCCTCAGACAGAACAACTACTTGTGTATACTGTAGTATGAAATATAGACGTAAAACAAAGACAACTCTTTATACATATAAAGAAAACTAATCTAAATATCAGTAAAGCTTCAAGTATGGTAAGAAAACACCGGGAGAAGAACCCACAGAACAGCCGGAGAACAATGAGGAACATTGTTATGGTTTTCTTCAGAGTACGTTAACTTATCCCCTCTAGGTACGATGTCAAGATCAACAGAGACACAGCATACGATATCTCGATAGCCAAACTCGTCCCGTCCCATATGGCTGAGTGCTCCCATTAACAGTATGTAACCATCAAATATACGGCCCTCCCCCACCTCAAAAAAGTCTCAAAAAAAAAAAGAATTCGCTTCATTAAAGTTTGAAGGTGTGCCGCTGGGCCGGCTGGTCATTTACGTGGAGGGGAAAGAGGCGGGAATTATCCTGCATTTTGCTTCCATTTTGGTTAGGAGAGGAGCGAGTAGTGGGGCGTGGGTCCGGCCACTGGTTGGGAAGGAAAGGGCACACACGTACCCTCCTACGGTGAGGGTTGTGTGTGCGGCTGACAGCCAGACAGACAGAGAGACGAACCGACAGCCGACCACCGTGGATTTTAAAGAAGACGAAACAGAGCTGGTCCTCCAACACCCTCTTGGATATTCCTAAAGATTCTCTCTCTCTCTCTCTCTCTCTCTCTCTCTCTCTCTCTCTCTCTCTCTCTCGAACATCTGGCCACCCTCGAGGTCCACCTCTGAACTTCTCAAGACGTCTCCCTCCCAACAGCTCCCTGGTGTTCTATACAGCTCTTACACCCTCACGAATTTTAACCCTCTGTCCTTTATCCTCCTCTCCCTTTCTCCCTCTCTCTCTCCCTCCCCTCCTTCATCTTTTATTTCGAGGTGAGGGGTCTCTCCTCCTGTGCCTGGTCTCTCCCCGCCATCCAACAACAGGTCTCCTCAGACGACCCAACGCAGGAACACACACACACACACACACACACACACACACCCTTCCCTCACACCATCCACACTTGGCCCTCGCTCTCTCTCTCTCCTTTCCTTCTTTCTTCCATCCCTTCTCTTTATTCCTGGCGCCTTCACGTGATCGCCGGGAATGAATCGTGCACTGAAAGCACAATTTAGTGCCTTAAGTATGATGAAACTTAGGTAGACATCAATAGAGAAGTACGATAAAGGGATTAGTAATTCTTCCGTTTGACTAGAAGGAAAATACTTGTGGTATTGACTCGTCAAAAGTCACATCTGATGTTCGCATCCTTAATTGTCTGCAGGTGTGTGACCACACATGTGCCTTGTGGTCAGGTATGTGACTATATATGTGTAGGGATCAGTTGTGTGACCATCTATGTCTCTTGCGGTCGGGCGTGTGACCATATATGTGCCTTGTGGAGAGGTGTATAACCATATAAGTTCCTTTTGGCTAGTCAGGTGTGTGACCATCTTTGTTCCCTGTGAGTCACGTGTGAGTCGCAGGAGAGGGGTCGGGTGTTGGCACAGAGCATGGGGTGAGAAGGGCCACAGCGGTCGGCCACCTGAATTATAGGGCGACGGACCATGTCCGTTGGCGTGACACGCCGGCCCTACAGCTGCTGCAGCAGCCCTCCTTGCCGCTGTACCGGCCCTCCTTGCCGCTGTACCGGCCCTCCTTGCCGCTGTACCGGCCCTACAACTGTACCGTCTCTCGCTACCGTACGAGCATTAAACTCCGAGGTGCGACTTTACACAAGGCGCAGAGCAACGGACTTGAGAGAACTCGCAAAGCGAAAGACAGATGTTTCAAACGGTAAGTAAACATCTGTAGAATCTTTCAGAAAATAAGAATCCCTTGCATTGGACAGGATGCATGTCGCACGTAACATCATTTCCCTCCACTGCATCACACATGACATCACTTCCCTCCCCCACACTCCTTCACGTGACGTCCTCAGCCCCGGCGTCTATCCACCGCAGCGAATGAGATGAATTGGCTCCAAATCTGTCAATTAACGGAACTGCATTATGCTCCTTCTCGGGGCCTGTGGTGAGGAGCGACAGCGCTTGTACCCCCGAGAACCACAAGTCCTGGGACGTGGAATCGGCATTCTTTTGCTCTAATAGGGCTTTCCCAGGCTGCGTAGGGATGTCTGGGGCTCGTTATGGCTTTATAAGAAAGAGGAAAAGGATTCTGGAAACTATGGAGAGTTGTAAAGCACCCCAGAAGCGTATTAGAGGAATCAGAGATGTCTTTAGCCTCACTGGGTTCCTGAGAAATCCAAGAGATCCGTGACGTCATGCAGGCGTACCGGAGAACTCTCATAGCTCCAGATTGCGCCAAGAATGCCGGGGAACCACTGTTCACCGTGATGGAGAGAAGAACACCACCACAGACCCACTACAGAGACCTGCAATCTCCCGTTCGCTCGCCCCTTAGGGCCCCATGTTGCATAGCAAGCGCCCCAACTGCCCACTGCGCATAGCGGGGCTTCCCCACCAACCGCTGAGGATTTATGGCTGCGTAAAACCGTCGGGAATTTTCAGAGCAAGTGAGGTGTGGGAGGTGACAGGCTGTGAAACACCAGGGGGCTCCCCCGGCCGGTTCCCGGACTCCGCCGGGGCGAAACTACCATTGAAAGTCAGAGGGGGCGCCACCCGGCCCCAGTTCGCGAATGATTGAGATTGATCGTTTCATGCGTCGCTCTGGTCTTGCTCTAGTATTGCTCATTCTCTCTCTCTCTCTCTCTCTCTCTCTCTCTCTCTCTCCCCACCTCGGGTTCTATAACCTTTGATTTCTAACCGTATCCAGAACTGAGGCATATTCAGTCCGACATGATCTTTGACAAGTATGGCGTCTCATATTTCACGATCCTTCGAGACTTTTCCCGAACCACGTAATTGGCAATGACGTCAGAGCTGTTATTGATAATGGCGTACAAAGACCGCACTGGGCCTTCGGTTGTAGAGAGATAATAACAAACACGAGACAGCGAGAAACCGTCGTGACTCTACTGTACCTAGGAGTACCTGGGGCGAGATCTTGGCGAGGAGAGATGTTGTGGCGGGGGGAGACTGTTGTAGGTGAGGTCAGGAGAGGTTGTAGGTGAGATCGGGAGAGGTTGTAGAGTGGGGAGACTTTTAACGGTTGTAGCGGGAAGTGAAGGACTGGCGTTAGCCTCACATGTTATTGTGTACATCAGTCAGCGGTCCACCGTCCCCGTGCTTTCTCCCCGACTCGAACACCACACAGATTGCGGTGTACTGTGGTAGAAAACGATTGATGATCCTTCTCTCAAATGGTGTTGATGTTTGACCTCAACCGGTGGCGAGTGTCGCTGGAGTGCGGCATTGATGCCTGGCTCTAGGGGTCTGGCATTGACGCATGGCACCATGTTAATCATGTGAAAGATCGTTCAGCAGAATCCATGTGATAATAACATTTCCAAGACTCTATAGATCCTTAAGAGTTTGACACTATGAGGGCCTCTCGTACCATCCTCGTTACCCTTCCTACGCTCCTATTATCCTGTTGCCTCGTTATCCTACAAGGACACGATCCTCTGTAGTTTTCACCCTCGCTGGCTTCACACTGGGCACCTCTCTCTACCTCGTCAACCACAACGCAATCATCAACGAGGCATCGACCTACGGGGAAGCCCGCTTCCCTGGCTGGATGTTTCCCCCGATGGGCCGCCCCGGCCATCACGGCCCCATCGCCTGTGGCGCCCATCACGAGGATGGGACTCCCGTCCACTTCCGCATCCTTAGGAGTGATGTCCTGGTGGATGAATCTCATGAGTGGATGTGTGTCGGCGGCTCTGACGTGGATGTGAGCGTTGATGGCTGCCTCTCTCTCTCTCTCTCTCTCTCTCTCTCTCTCTCTCTCTCTCTCTCTCTCTCTGGACTACACTGTCGCATCCAAAACTGTTTCCGCTCGTTCTTGTCTCACTCCCAGAGCGACAGCGACCTGCAGGCGACACAAGTGTTCCACAGAACTGTGCCGCTCTGCAGGAGACAGGAATGTTCCATGGAACACATCCATCGCTAGAAATCCCACCTCCGGGTGAATGTTCACGAGAATGTAATATATGAATGTCTGAATCACGTCATTTACTTCGCTTTGGGTCATATCATGACGACCGTCCAAGTGAATCAGGCTCTGAATATTGCCCTCATGATGATCTTGCCAGCGAATCATCTTCTGAATCTTGCTCTCACATCATGATGATTTTTACCAGCGAATCAGCCTCTGAATCTTCCCTTCATATCAAGATGATCTCACCAGCGAATCAGGCTCTGAATCTTGTTCTCATATCGTGATGGGAATCAAACAATATGCTAATTTTTCTCCCCCGTGATTAAAGCAATTGCTTCGCCTCTGCCCTGGCGTCCACATGCCCCTTCTAATTACAACATTTCCTGTAATATAACCGTCCTTTATAATCACAAAATTCCTCATCCGCCCATCCACGTAATTAATTATTCTATCATCCGTTTCTACGCGTTTGTTATAATTATATTATAACCTATTCGTATTATTCATAGGATTCCATTTTGGAGTCATTCGTCAATGGATGTATGGAAACTCGACAGTAAAAGATTGTTTTCAGGTATTATAGAAACGTCAGGTTACCAATGGGTGGGTTGTGGTGGCCACATGATGCGAGGCAGAGATGCGTCTGAGACAACAGGAAATGTAGACGGAAAATTACTACATGGGTAAATACGCCTTTTTTTCCCAGCGCTCTCTCTCTCTCTCTCTCTCTCTCTCTCTCTCTCTCTCTCTCTCTCTCTCTCTCTCTCTCTCTCTAAGCCGCCCTGGTGACCACACTAAAGTCGTCATGTTGTACCATGAAAAGGTAGATGCTCTTCACTTGACAACACAAAAAAGAAATATGTGTGGAGAGATGAGGAAGGGAGGGGGTGGGGGGGGGTTGGATGGCGTACATGTGAGGGTTGGCCACTGTGAGGTGGACGAGTGTGAGAGAGGCGTTTACGTCTAAGACGATGAGAACCCGCAGGATTTTTCTATGTAATTCATGTGATAGAGAACAGCATAGATTTCGTGTGAGTACCTTATTCTCATGTGATGGCTATGTGGGAAGGCCTAGCTAAACCATGTAGCCATCTAAAACCTAAGGAAAATTACGTGATGATGAACAAACAACGCAATTGCTTCCACACTCCATTCGGGAACAAGTAGCGAACATGTCAACGCTGGAATGGTGACAGTCATTCTGTTTTTACAGCGTAATGTGGATAATGAAAGCACTCGTGACGATGGAGCAGTACAGAGACATGATGAATATTATCCTATTCCTCCCAGAACAACGAGAACGTACTCGTTTATCAACAGGATTTACTTTGAAAATGATGACAATATGTATAATGCTGGTATCCATTCCTGAAAACAGTAATTTGTAGTTATATGTGATATATCTTTGTGTTAACTCATCGGAAATTACTTTCTATGAGACAGCGGACGTCATTATTATATGTGTGTTGAGTTGATGGAAGTAAATTCCCTCTATATGTACGAGGAAAATATTATTCCATCCAAAATGTCAAAAAGGAAATGTCTCCTTACACAACAGCAGAGGTGGTCAGTCCTCGAGAGACACAAGTTGGGAGGTAATGTCTCGCCCAGAGACAATAGGGTCAAGGCCAGTTCTCTGTCTATGTTATATATGATGGTATATCCCAGCACTGCATGACAGTATGTCCAAGTACTGCATGACGGTATATCGCAATACTGCACGAAGGTATATCCCAGTATTGCATGACTGTATATCCCAGTACTGCATGACGGTATATCCCAGTACTGCATGACGGTATATCCCAGTACTGCATGACTCTATATCCCTGTACTACATAATGAGAGAGATGTGATTTCCTGCAGAAGCGATGAAATATGGAATATTTCTATTCATAACACAGGTTTCTTGACGCCTTGCCCTTGCATGACTTTCCCAAGCAGGTAATTATCGTGTCATATTACATTTACTATTCCGTCTCTGTTTTAGCTGTTGTTGGTAATTTCAGCTTTATCTGATTATCCCAATTCTCTAGCGCTCCGTCCTCATTCCTTTTCATTCGTCTGATTTCCCTTCCACTTGCAAAAACCTTTTGTCATTTTAATTTCAACTTCTAAAACTCACTTTTAGGAAAAAATATGGCAATATTTAGCTCAGCTTACAACCAACACAGTTCACAACCAAACACACTTCACAACCAAACACGCTCAACATCTATTCCAGAAAGATAAGAACAGTGGCCCAAAAAATGACTTTACCTTTGACGTAAATGACCCAGTGTAACGGCGGGGTCAGGGGTCACCCAGCAGGTGAGCGAAGCAACTGTTTCTTCCAGGATGGTTGACCAGCCGTAGTCTCTACCGTGGCCACCAACACCCCACCACAGGAAGGGAGACAGTCTCGTCCATGTTACTCTGAGATTCAAGTTCTTCCTCCCGGGAATCAGGCAGGAGTCATGTTCTCTCCAGAGTTTACTGGACCATCAGAGTAACTGGACCTTTTCCATCTTTTCATTGATGTGTCGTTCACTAAGATTTCTTCACGGGGAATATATCTACAGCCAGCTTAAAAATGTCTGTGTGCATAGATGCAATGGTTGACGCAATAATTTCAACATTCGAAAAAAAATTTTTGGCCTAGATCATTCGTCTCCAAGTCCTTGTGTCCAAAATTTCTGGTCGTGAGTCGCGCGAGATTCTTCCTGATGCGTACTTTGCCTCATCACCTTCGAATCCCACAGGACGTTGCATCAGGACTCCGGCCCAGGACGGCTGCGACTTGCCGCCTGCGGCCAGGACTTCTCTCAACTGCCGTTGCTGCTGGCTAGTGGCACGGTGGCCAGGTCACTGGAAGCAGGAGAGACAAGGGAGGACCCAGCAGTCACATGACGGTCGCCAGAGGTCTCCTTGCTGGTCAGACCTGGGCCAGGTCACGTGGGCTTCCTCACGGGTCCCAGGTCAGGGGTTCCTCACAGGCCCCAGGTCAGGGGGCTCCTTCTCACAGGTCAGGGAGGAGGAGAGACGGGGCGACCTTTCCTTCACATCGTTCCGAACGGCGTCGAACGTCCACGACCCAACTAGGGCAGAACGCCTCCCACTCCCATCACCCAACTTCCATTCCTCACAGCGCCGGTTTTCCCGGGCAGACGGTAACAGCAGGAGCAGGAGGAGCAGCAGGAGGAGGCAGCGCGGGGCAGGGCGGGACCCGGCGCAGCGGACCACAGGACACGACCACCACGGAGGACGAGCAGCAGCCGCGTGTGTCCGCTCACAGAGGCTGCCACAGACTGACTGTCAGCCCCCGCCACCCGCGCCCCCAGCGGCTCACCTCACTCTGTGTGTGTGTGTGTGTGTGTGTGTAGTACTAGTGACTGGCTGACAGTCAAGGCACTCCAAGTGACTGTTGCATCCCTAGTTTGGGACCTGGCTCGTTCTGTAGTACTAGTGACTGGCTGACAGTCAAGGCACTCCAAGTGACTGTTGCATCCCTCGTTTGGGACCTGGCTCGTTCTGCACCGAGCATGTATACGTATACATAGGTATATGTAAAACAAGATTCATACATATGCATACACGGTTTGATACGAAAGGACAGTTTTTAGTATGCATTTTGAGGCTGAACTTTTGGATAGTGGTTGAGGGTAATTTCACTAACGTGGGAGTAATTGTTGTTGCACATTGAGAACCTAAACTCAGGCGTCTGAGAACATCGTGGATGTTCAACCAGGTGATGATGTTAGCTTCATGAAGTCGTCATCCATTGAAGGAGTCTGTTTGACGGATATCCTAGAGTGTCTGCTGCCGGTATACGCTGATGATGACCTCCACATGCCACATGACAAGATGGGTCACAGAGGTCAAGTGAGGCTGTGAGGGTTGGGGGGACGACCCCGGGTCAGAGCGGCCTTCGGAGGTCACTGATGAGGCAACTGGTGCCCAGGTCGGGGCCCTGATCACGGCGGCTCTGCGCCTCACTACTGCCGAGGTCAAGGGCGAGTTCAGAGAGGACGTGTGAAAGAATGTAGCAGGAGTAGGCAACACAGGAAACGTACAATGAACACTAGAGTGTACAAGGTGACCAGAATCGCACGATTTGCAACAGTCAACGGGTACAACAGGCGTTGGCTTCCTGTTTACTGACACCGGGTCATAACTGCCCGACAGGTTACTCGGGCTAACAACCGCTGTGTGGGACATCAACACTTCCTCACTATTTGTGTTTTGTAGATCATAGAAGCACAAGACTTTACATTGTTTACAGTAGCCATAGTATTTTACACGGCCGAGTAAATGCCTCTTAGGCAGAGTTGTAAAATTTTGTAAAACTGTAAGAGTGATGAATTTATCATATTATCTCACACACACGTTTTGGGACTTTAAACATGCAGGGTTAAACTAAGCCAGTTTGAATAGTTTTGTCGTGTTAACTGCCGACCTCGGGTATGTATTGAAGGTTCTAAATAATCTGGCAAATATTTCACTGGCTTGCAGTGTTGCCAGGAATATTTCATTGCACTACAGTGTTCTCAACTCCAGACATTTTCCTGGACATATTTTCCTCCCTAAAGTAGAACAGAGCCGGGCTCACGCGCCCTCCCAGCCTCTCTCTTATGCTATACTCCCTCTCTATCTCCCCTTCCTTCTTCCTCCATCACACCTCACCTCCTCCCTCTATCCTCCCTCCTTCCCTCCCGCTTCACGCTATCATAACAATGTCATTAAAGTTTCATCTCATTACTTCAGGAACTTCACAAGTCCTAGTAATACCAGGTGGTCACCACCCCCCCTGCCAGCCAGCCAGCCAGCCAGCCAGCCACGACCAGGGAGGGATACGAACCCGTGTGTTTCCGGTGAAGCGATAATTAATCTCGGCGAACTGCCTCACCAAGTCAGCCACTAA
>JAUUDW010090353.1:0-15853 GCA_032361385.1 Panulirus guttatus
TATATATACGCAGATGACATTTTAGAAACGATCATAAAATGAAGGATTTTGTGTCATTTTATCCCAGACTATCAGATACAGGCGAGTTCCTGTTAATCATGTCAAATGATCGTCAAAAAAGAAACTTGGAGCGTATGAAACGCTGTTAATAGTGTTATATGTATTCACCTGTGCCATTGAGAACTCGTTAATTAGTCAGCAAAGCTTTGTCTTGTATGTCTCGCTTAGAATAACTCGTGGGAATATCATTACACTTAATCTTTATATTTCTTTATTTGCTGTATTAGTTCCATATTAAGGATTGAATGCCCACCTTCACTATTCATCAAAAGAATTATTATAAACCATTCCTGTGAAATAATGTAAATAAAAGGAAACATTTTCTGACACCTGCCAAATATAGTCTCCATGAAACGTGTCTGCATGTTGTGTCAAATGTCCCTATTTTCTTTTTGTTCCGTGCGTTTCGTCCCGTACCAGACTACACGCCTGATCCCACGAAGCACGAACATAATACGCATGCTCAAGGTGAGACACTTGAAGCTTTTTATCTGTACGCTTCTTACCTATTTACTGAAGAAGCAGTAGTGCCATATTGACCTTTAATAATATAACTGCAAAAAGCATTCTTTTTTTATGTTAGCTGAGACGGCACGGGTAACAGGCCCTAATCAAGGACATCTCATTAACGCTACATACATATATATATACCATAGCCTGAGCCAAGTACCCATTTTATCAGCCAACCCCTAGGGGTGAATGAACAGCTGGACTGACTGCCACAAACAAGATTCAAACGTATGCCCTTGATTCTGGGTGGCCTGTGAATGCTTCGTGGTGAAGAACTCAAACCACTGCACCACTGATTTCCGCCTTTTTCAATAATTTTTTCTAAATATTCATGAAATCACAGGTCAAAGCAAGATAGCCATGGCAAATGTGCATGCTGGATCACAAATGTTTTTGTTTACTTTAGAAGCTCACTACCAGTGAGTGGGATATGAATTGAATAATGTTTTGCCATGACATCATCAAAATATGCTTGGTAAGTACACAAATGCCTTAAAATATCCTGACATTTTACCATAAAAACAAATGTTTTGTGTACTTTAGAAGCTCATTACCAGTAAGTGGGATATGAACATAATTTGCCAGTTGGTGGGATATGAATCGAATAATGTTTTGCCATGAAATCTTCAAAATATGCTTGATAAGTACACAAATGTCTTGAAATATCCTGACATATTTTACCATAAAAAGAAAAGATTATTTAACACATTGAAAATATAGGAAGGTAGCAAAAAGTGAATGAGGTTCATAGATTTGGCTACAGCCAGGAGATTTTGAGCAGCTTCAACCTCCTGTGCACCTCTACTTTAGATTCATGAGTGATAAACTTACATTTACTACACCCCTGAGAATCTTTAACATTCCAACCAAACATAATGATATGTGTACACTTACTTTGGATGCATTAAGCATTAGAGTAGCAAAGAGCATCATCAGATGTATCTTGCCAGTTTGGATACAAATCAAATAGTATTTTCCATGACATCATGAAAATATGCTTGATAAGTGCACAAATACCATAAAAGATACGTCATATTTTGTCATTAAAAAAAAGATTCTTTGAAACTCTAGAAATATAAAGGTAAATTTTTTTCAAATTTTTAATGAGCATCAGACTTAGATATTGCAAGGTGATAACATACCCTAATTCTTAAGTATTGTACATCCAAAATAATGCAACTTCTGTCTATCTGTCTATCTATATCTCTGATGCCCATTCCCTCTAGGAACTCCCATCAAGGGATGACCACAGCAAAAGAGTCTCCACTTATCCCTGTCCTTACATGCCTCCCTTACATACACCATTCCATGCATTCTTCCTCTATTTCTCTCCCTCCAGTATTCCTCCACTCTATTTGCCCATGTCTCAGGTGGTCTTCCACTCACACCAACCCCTTTAATTGTACTATCATACACTCCTTGTAAACTCTCGTTCTTGCATTCTTTCCACTTGCCCAAACCACCTCAGAGTATTACAATTTACCCATTCTACCACTCCACAATTCACTCCCTCTGCATTCCCTGCAACACCACATATCTCGTACACCTTTTCATTTCTTTCTTCATTCCATCTAGACACACCACATGCTCTTCTCAAATAGCTCATTTCCCCAGCCTGAAGTCTTAACCTCTGTGCCCCATTCCATGTTCATGTTTTGGCTACATATGCCAGGGTTGGGAGGACTATGCTGTCCCTTAATCATTTCTTCACTTCTACACTTACACTTATACCCTTCATTATTCTATTAAGGGACCCATGACTCTTCTACCCAGCACTGAAAAAGTACGAGTGAGGATCTAGGTTTGATGCTCTGAAACCAGACCCTACCATCCACAGTCAAGTCTGCAAACCAATTTTGCATTTTACCTGACTATTTTGTATGCCATGGTTGTGATATACCATGTCATCTTTTTCTTTTACACTTGTTCTTCATTTCCCATATTAGTGAAGTAGTGCCAGGAACAGACAAAGAAAAGGCTTCATTTACTCACATCCATTCTGTAGGTGTCAAGTGTAATGCACTGAATCCACAGCCCCATCACAAAGAGGCACCACAGACCTTTCCATAGTTTACCCGGGTTGCTTCATATACCCTGGTTTAGTCCATTTACAGCATGACACTCTCTGTATATTACATTGCACCAATTCAATCCCATGCATACCTTTTATCCTTCTGCATACTCAGGCCCTGAGCACTCAAAATGTTTTCCATTTCATCCTTCTATCTCCAATTTGGTCTCTCCCTTCTCCATGTGCCCTCCACTTCAGACATATATATCCTTATTCTCTCCATATGCTCAAACCATTTCAACACACCCTCTTCAGCTCTCTCAACCACACTTATTACCACAGCTCTCTCTTACCCATTTTTTTACTAACTTTACTAACTTGATCAAACCACCTCATGTCAAACATTGTCCTCAAAAATTTCATTTCCAACATAGCCAATGCCTCTCATCCATACAACGTTGCTGGTACTACTATACCTTCAAACAAACTCATTTTTGTCCTCTCAGATAGTGATCTCTCTTTACACATATTTCTTGATGCTCCCAGAACCTTTACCTTTCACTCACCTTATGAATCACCTCCAATTCCATGGTTCCATATGCTGCTCTGTCCACTATCATGTATCTAAATCACTTCAGATCCTCCAAGTTTTCTGCATTCAAACTCACACCCCCAACTAACCTGTCCCTCAACCTTGCTAAACTTAATAATCTTATACACATTTACTCTCAACTTACTCTTTTTGCACACTCTCTCAAACTCAGACACCAGTTTCTGCATTTTTTCACTCAAATCTACTCCAGTGCCATGCCATCAGCAAACAACAACAGGCTCACTTCCCAGGCCCTCTCATCCCCAACAGACTGCATACTCACCCCTCTTCCTAAGACCCTTTCATTTACCTCCCTCACCAACCCATCCATAAACAAATAAAATAGCCATGGTGATATAATGCACCCTTGCTGCAGAGCCACCTTCACCTAAAACCACTCACCCTCCACTCTCCACTCACAAACATGCCTTATTGTTGTAACAAAAACTCACTGCTTCTAATCGCTTTCCTCCCACACCATAAATTCATAACACCTTCCACAAAGCATCTCAATCAACCTTATCATATGCTCTCTGTAGATCCATAAGAGCCACATACAAATCCTTCCATTCCTCTAAGTATTTCTCACACACATTCTTCAAAGAAAGCACCTGATCCACATATTCTCTACCACTCCTGAAACCACATTATTCCACCATAATCTGATGCTCAGTAAATGCCTTCACCCTCTCATCACCACTCTTCCATGCACCTTACCAGGTACATTCAACAAATTAAAACTTCTGTACTTCAAGCAATCACCTTTGTCCTCCATGCCTTTACACAGTGGCACTATGCATGCATTCTGTCAATCTTCAGGTTTTTCATCATGATCCATGCATATACTGAAAATCATTACTGGCCAGTCAAAAACACAGTCAACCCCCTTTTTTAAGCAATTTAACTGTAATTCCATCCACTCCAGCTGCCTTGCTTCATTTCATCTTATGTAAGGCTTGCACCACCTCTTCCATCTTCATCAAACCATTTGCCATGATCCTCTCACTTTCCATACCTCCCTGACCCAATACACACTACATCTACCGCTCTATCCTGAAACACATTCAACAGTCCTCCAAAGTACTCACTCCATCTCCACTTCCCTTCATTATTGCCTGTTATGACCTCCCTGAAGTTTGCTGATATTCACTCACCCCAGTTCTTATTTGCCTTCTTTCTTTAGTATCTGCACCATCCTCTTGAGCTCCTACTGTTTTCTCTTGTACCTTTCCCAATTACTCGTTCTCCTTTCCTGTAAGTAAACCCTCCCTTCCCCCCACAATACACGTCTCGTTTCTCTTTCATGACTTTACTATCCTACCACTCTCTACCTTTTCTCATCTGCCCACTTCCCACCTTCCACATACCACACTCTTATCTCACACATTACAGCACTGCTTCCCTAAATGCCTCTTCTTCCTTACCTGCTCCCTTAGCTTCATTTACTCTCATTTGTTTTCCATTCTACACACATCTCTTAGCATTTCCTCCCACAAGTCTCTTTTCCAAGGTCACTGACTTTCACCAACCTTTTCTCACCCACATCATTTCCTATATTCCAAAAAAACTCTACGGTTCTTCACCCTCATCTCCAACAGGTAATGATCATATATTCCACCAGCTGCCCTTCTCATTTCATTCACATCCAAGAGCCTTTCTTTTGCACTCCTGTCAATTAGTGTGTAATCTAGTAATGCCCAATTGCCACCTTAACTTACTCACCCATGTATACTAGTGTATCTCCCTCTTTTGAGACCAGGTACTCCCAATCACCAGTCCTTTGTCAGTACACAACTCCACAACCTGTTCACCATTTCTGTTCAATTTACTGAACACTCTATGCCTCCCAGTTATACCCTCAACTGCCACATTACTCACTTTTTCATTCAGATCACTCATCTCTGCTACAGTCTCTTGCATCAAAACTGCTGACACACTCACTCAGCTGCTCCCAAAACATTTGCCTCTTATCCTCTGTCTTCTTGTGGGCATCAAAACTGCTGACAGACTCACTCAGTTACTCCCAAATAATCACTTACCTCTCATCCTCTTTCTTCTTATGGCCAGATGCATAAGCAATAATAATCATCCATCTCTAGTAATTCACTTTCATTTTTACCCACATCAGTCTGGAGTTCATTTTCTTATACCCTTTCACACATTCCCACAACTCCTGCTTCAGTAGTAATGCAATCCCTTCCTTAGCTCTAACCCCATCACTAATCCTTGACTCTACTCCATAGACATTCCTAAACCATTCTTCTCTCTTCCCTTTGAGCTTTGTTTTACTCAGCATTAGAACATACATACATCTTACTTAACTTTCCTTTCTGCTCATTTTGGTTTCATTCACACACATTCAGACATCCCATACTGAGCCTTCATGGAGGATGAGCAATGCTTGCTTGACTCCTTCTGTTTCATCTTTTAGAGTGTGAATTACAAGAAAGGGGGTTTTCTAACATTCGCCCCCACCCCTCCTAGTTGCCATCTACAACATGCAGATATTTGTTTCTCCCCTATCCCTAAGGAATTCATATAGCATTTTATGATATTATGTAATATTATGCCCATGGATTTTATTATGCATACAACTGGGCATCAGTTTTAGCTTTAGAATATTTGTTTTGTGATGACTTGGTTTGAAATATCACCTAAGTATTATGGCTGTCATAACACTCTTCAACTGAATTTGCAAGAACCTCTGATGCCTGTAACTTCCTCAAAATCCCTCAGAGGGGTAGCCATATCAATAGAGTCTCCATAACTAATGAACTCCAGTGCTGCTTCTTTGCTTTTAATGCCCCTCATTCTCAACATACTTCTGGCAGAGGGGAACTCTCGAGCAGTATTTGCAGAGGTTCCTACCTAATGTTCCTACTGACAACGCTTCTGTACATTTGAACTATTAGCAAAAAATCTCACTCAGATATGTTTATTTCTCAGCTCATTTCTTTAGAGGAACAGTTACTGTAAACATACTGTAGCATGATACTGTATGGTAGACCACCAAATGGGATGCACACCTGCCAAACTTACAAAGTAAGTGTAATGTGGCCAGTCTTTTAACTTTAGAAAATTCAGATTTTAGAGCTGGTAAAATGTTTAACTTGAACAAATGCCTTCCACAGAATTTGCAGTTTCTCCCATGTTGTGCAGATTATGAAATGAGGTGCTCACTTCATTCTTGCTAGTTTGTTTAACAAAGAATAACACATTATGTTTTGGATTTTAGTGTAAAAAATCAAATTTTCAACTCTGAATTCATTTAAAGCAGACTCTTTTAAGGCAGGGGAAACCTGTACTCACATAGGAAGTCTTTGCACAGACCATACTTAAGCTTAAAGGCTTTTGTTTCTAATTCAGATGTTCTGCCCAGAATGCTATTGCTTTTCCAGTTCCTCAATCAAAGGATGTCCAATTTGTCATATTCCTAATGTATAGTGAGCATGACTAAGCCACAGAGAAAATTTTCTATGCTTAAGAAAGTAGAGAAATTGTAGCCTCTGTGTGCCAGATTTAGAGAGGCAATAGATTTGTCACTGAACTGTTTGGTGTTCATAAATTTGTCTTGAACGTTGATAATCTCTTTGGTTTCTTCATACGAGCAATGCAGCCATATAATCCAAAAGTGCACTCATTGGTAATAGAGTGTAGCATGCAAAAGGAAGGAATTAATGAAAATGGAGCTTTTAAATGACCTAATTTGGAAAATGGCATTCATCTATCATGACCAGTAACTTGCCTTAATCTATATTTTTCTATATTAGAGACCAGCTGATGTGGTTCCTATATACTGAGTATTAATTTTTGTTAAAATTTGTCTGCCATTTCCCATGTTAGAGAGGCAGTTCCAGGAACAGATGAAGAATGGCCTCATTTGCTCACATCCTTTCTGTAAATGTACCTAATCCAGAGCCTCTTTTCCATAGCAAAGCTCCAAAGACTTAAGAATTTTCCATGGTTTCCCTTGACCATCTCATATGTCTTGGTTGAGCCCAGTGGCAGCATGTCAAATATGTATACAGCATCTCTCCGGTTTGCTTTATCCTATGCAAACCACCTCTCACCCTCATGCATGTTCAAGTCTCAGTAATTGAAAGCCTCTTTCACTCCATCCTTCCATCTTCTTCTTGGTGTCCACCAACCCCTTGCTCCCTCCACATTTGGCATATAAATCCTCTTGATCAGTCTCTTTTCACACATCCTTTCCATATGATCACATCATTTTTAAACCATGCTTCACCTACTACCACACCACTCTCATATGCTGTCATTCCTTACCTGATCAACCTTCCTCATACCACTTATTTTCCTTGAGTATTTACTTTCCAACATTCTTTCATTTTTTTGCCTATAGAACAGAGGACTCACACCCATACGCTAGTGTCAGTACTATTATACCATCAAACGTACTCATATTTTTCCTCACAGAAGGTGACCTCTCTTACCACTCACTCCTCAGTGCACCCAGGACCTTTGCCCCTTCACCGGCCCTATAGTTCATTCAGCTCCCGAAGTTGCATCTACTGCCATGTCCTCTCTCATTTATTTTTGAATCTTCTGCTTTCTTTGAAATTCTCTACTCCATTTAAACTCATACTCAGGCCACTCTGTCTTGTCCTCTTGCTAAATACTTACTTACATTAACTCTCAGATTCTTCCTTTCACACTCTCCCAGACTCATTCACCAGCTTCTATATTTTTTCACTTCAGTCTGTCTTCAGAGCTGTGTCATAAGCAGACTAAACAGCCATGATGACATCACACACCCTTGACTCAGACCCACCTCCACTTGGAACTATTCACCCTCCTTCCTTCCTACTTGGGAACCATTCACCTTCTTCCCTTCCTACTTGCACACATTCCTTACACTCCTGAAAAGCATTCCTTGCTGTATGTAGTAGTTTTCCTTCCTCATCATATATTTGTAGCAGTTTCCACAGACATCTTTGTCAGTTTTTTTATATGCTTTTTCCAAATCCACCAATACCAAATATAAATTCTTCTTTCAAAGTATTTATCACACAAATTCTTCAAAACAAACACCTAGTCCACATATCCTTTACCACTCCTAAAGCCACATTGCTCATCCCAATCTGACACTCTGTGCATGTCACCAACCTCTCAATAACCATTCTTTCATACAACTTCCTCCCTTACAATGTACTTATTCCTCTGTAATTTGAGCTTTCACTTTTGTCCCTTTGCCTTTATATAATGACACTATGCAGGCATTTTGTCAGTTCTCAGACACCTCACCTAGGCCTGTACTTATATTGAAAATCCTGCCTAACTGATAACAACATTGCCATCCCCTTTCTTGAGAAATTCAGTTGCAATCCCATCCACTCCAGCTGCTATGCCATGCTTTATCTTACTCAAGGCTTTCACCATCTCCTCTCTTTTCACCAACCATTCACCTTGACCATCTTGCACCACACACTTCCTCATCCCCAAAACCCCACATCTACTACCTTATCACCTGATACATTCAACAGTCCATCAAAGTACTCACTCTATCCCAACTTTACCTCTTCTTTGTCTGTTATTGATACTTCACATGTGATGAACAGAATCTATATTGTCTCAAGGACACTATTATTATAAAAACAAATCTTAATATAAAGTCACTGCCATAATCATGATGCTGTAAGAAAACTTTTACCCCTGCATCATCACCACAATTATAGCAGACTAGTTTGTTTGTTTTTTTCTTTTTATGATGATATCCTTATAAGATTACTGAAAGAATTCTATTCATTATATATAAAAACCAATTTATACTGGATATACAGCTATCACATTTCCTGGTCTTTGACATGGATGAAAAAGAAATTGAGCCAATTCACTAACCATATAAGAAAATGGAGAATCCACTAAATTTGGATAAATTTAGAAATTCCATTAACAATTTACTTCTTCTTACTTGATTATTTAATTGATGCCACAGTTTTTGTATTACTGAAAAGGAGGCTTTGTTGGTATCCTGTGTGTATAAAACATTTTCATGGCACCTGGAGACACCACCCTTAGTATCTCACCACCTCATGTTCCCCATGACCCTGACACCCCAAACAGTCTTCTCTTTGGATCACAGACTGAATTCTCATTTAATCTTATTATAATGGTGATAATAATGATACTCTATTTAGTAAATTTGTAATACATAATGCAAACTGAAACTCTTTGTGGATTCAGAGCCATGTTACAATACACATTCAGTCTCATACACAAGGTAAAAGAGAATAATAATGTAAAAGTGCAGTAGCTAAAAAGATACTTCATTAAAAGACAACAGATTTGGTTTACCATCATCATCATACACACACACCAACATCAATACTGTCACAAACAATGAACAACTATCTTTTTGAGTTTACATGACTGGAGAGTTTGATACTTCCTGATACAAATGAATTCTTATATCTGCATGTTTTTTGCAATGGTAAACAATCTTTTGCCTGATCTTAAAACACAATTATTATTCAGAGGATGGTGAGAATCACTCATAATTCCGTCAGTTATAACTAAAACATATCTTAAATATAGTACATCAAGTGCAGTTACATTAGCAACCAATTTACTAGATATTTTTACAATTTTTCTAAGTTTATTTTTGCTTTTTACACTAAAGCATCCATAATATGATGCCATACAAAAACAAAGTGTTGACTCTACGACTGACTTATAGAACATAAACAGAATAGTCCTATCAACTTTCAGGTTTTTTAAAACTCTTAAAAAATAAATTCTTTGCATACATTTTCCATAAACTTTTTTAGTGTTAACATCACCATTTAGACAGCCATCAATAATCAAATCCAAGTACTTATAATCGTGCACAATATCTACTTGCTCTCCTTTGATGATTAGTTGTTCAATGCACTTTTCCTTCTTGCGAAAGTCAATCACCATTTCTTTGGTCATTTTGATATTTAGATTCAAGCAATTTTCATCACACCACTGAACAAAGTCATTAACTTGAGCCCGATATTCACGTTCATATTCATCCCCTATTTTTCCAATGATCACTGTGTCATCAGCATATTTGATGACAGAACAGATTCCATAGCTGCTTGTGCAATCATTTGTATATAAAGTAAATAATAAAGGCGATAAAACACAGCCCTGTGGAGCACCAGTGTTTGTGAATATGGTATGAGATTTGAAATTTCAAAATTTTACAAATTGCGGTCTATTTGTTAGATATCCAAGAAATGAGGTTGCTATTTACCTTCAAAGTATGTAATTTCTTTAACATAATATGAGATTGTATAGAAATGAATGCGCAACTGAAATCAATAAATAAAACCCTTGCATAAGTGTCAGGTATATCAATAATTTGTGTAATTTGATGTAATAACATTATAGTTGCATCTTCAATACCTCTCCTTTTACAATGTAGATGATACTTTTGTACCACTTTTGTACCTCTTACCAAAGGACGACACGCGCGCTGGACACTTCAAGATGAAGCATTACCCATGAACGCCCACACCCCTCAGCACACGACAAATGAATATCTGGGAGAAAGGAGAGGCACGTGTCTGCCACCTTTGTATGATCCAACTGGCTACGACACCACCAGTGTGCTGACCGCGGTTGACAATCGCACTGCTTTCACTAAGCTGTCACATCATATCAACATTGCCCATCATGACCTCTCCCACGTTGGTGTGTCTCTGGCACCCGCTGCCCCACTGAAAGTTGCCTCGTCACTCTGTTCTGCTGCTCCATGAAGAGAAGGGACAACAGAGGAGGAAACTCGACGACTGAAGATGCACATTGGCCTCAACGGCAGACAAAGACGCAGCCATGTTTCCTTCAGCTGAAGATACAAACAGCAAGTGTTAAGAGCCACGGTGCAGACCTCTCTGTGGTGTCAGAGTTGAATTGTTCAGCCAAATGCAGCAGAAGCTTTTGGTCAAGCATGGATCACGGGTGAAGATGGTCGTCTGAAGTACAACAGGCATGGACAACTCTGCGCATCAACAGAAGTTCCAGACCCTACCCGTCTATTCTGCCATTGACTCTACTTGCTAAGATGTGCTGGTCTATCATGACCGATCTGTCATATCTGGAGCGCTGGCTGTCCCTGGGCTTCTTCTGTCTTTCTATCTATCTATTCCTCGTCTACTGGGCTGGATCAGGTCAACACAGCCTCCACAACACACACACACACACACACATACACACACATACACACACACAACTCATGCCCAGTGTTTTAAGGTGAAACATGGACTTCCACCCTATAAAAGAGCTGCTTGTATTTTTCAGTTTGCGGAACAATTAGAAATGGTAGTTAAAACCATTGTCTCTATTTTGACCACATCCCTACAAATACTGTAATGCTATCGTTGCATCTGTCATTAACATGTGAGGACATCCCTCGCCCCAGTCAGCTCTCTCACTACATCCATCCATCCACCTCTCCTACGGTCTACTGCTGTCTATCCCAGGTTGCTGTCATTTCATTCTGCGTCTCCCACACGTGGGTTGCTGGTATTCAGTCCACAAACATCCACTCTCTCCACCTCACACTTAACGCCTGACCACAAGTTACTGAAGCGACTCGCTATTCTTAACTCTAGATCTTCCTGCGGTGAGCGTTACGTGCTGGCATTGCCGAATGGCAAATTCTCGTCGTAGGGACTTGTGCCTCTTAGTAGGTACGTGTAGGTAGGTCGATAGGTACTCCACCTTGTGTCTACTGTTGTACCGCTATATATCATCTTAACCAACTGTTCATCTGCCACACGTTCCCCATAACGATAACATCCTTGACACCTTCCAGCTAAACGCTTTGCTAATGACCTCACAAACCTCTCACATCTTCACCCCCCTATTTCCAGACACTGTGCAGACGAAACATCTCTACTTTCTTTATTTTTTTAACCTGTCCTGATCTACCCGCACCTGGGTCTCAATGCCATGCATCACAGTTGGGTGTCAGTGCAAATTTCTTACCCGATCTTCTTCGCTTTAAGTCTTTCCCCGTTCACCAGATCGCTCGGTGCCCACCCGATCCCCCTCCCGTAACATCAGTCTATTCCCAGCTTCAGCTCTGCCGCCGCCACCATCCTTACTGTACTCGCAATTCCTTAAGCTCATCCTTATCTTCCAGCTCCATCATCGTGGAAGCTGACCTTACCATCTGACCGCATTCCTTCTTAAAACCTCAGTGTCCTGTTTCAGTTTAGCCTCCTCCTCCCACTTACGTGATCGAGCCGTCCCACCGTCCTATCCGCTTCCTCCTCAGATCCACCAGCACAGCATCATCTGCTGACCGATCCCCATACTGGTCTCTGGTCTCACGCACCGACCCATCCATGACAACAATGAATAGTCACAATGACGTCACTCAACCCTGACCCATCGCCGGACTTATTTCAAACCAGTCGCTCAAACCATCACCTGCTCTGACACACGCTGTACTTAACAGTTCTCAATAGCATTCAAAATGTGTAGTTTAGCGTGTAATGTGTTTGATAACATATAAGGGTGTCTGGTGTTGAGTGTTATATACCTGATGACAGGTACAGATCCGTGCTTTTGGGTGTAATACACTTGACAACAAATACGGGCGTGTGGTTTTGGGTGTCATGCACTTGACAGCAGATATGGATGTATGGTCCTAGGTGTAATATACTTGACAGGAGATGGTGGTATGCGATGTTTGGTGTAATATAACTGGCAATAGATACGGGTGTATGATATTGAAAGTAATACACCTGACAACAGACACGGATGTGTAGTGTTGAGTGTAACACACTTGACAACATATATGGGTTTGTAGTACACTTGACAGCAGATACAGGTGTGGTGCTGAGTTTAATGCATTTGATAACAGCTACAGGTGTGTGGTGTTCCGCGTAAAACGACAACAGACGCGGGTGTGTGTGAAGTTTAGTGCATTAACTTGACAACAAATACGGGTATGTGGTACTGAGTGAAAAATACTTGACAAATGGTGATCTGTATGGTGTTCAATGTACTACATTTGAAAACAAATACGGTTGTGTGACGTTGAGTGTAATACACTCGACAGCAGAAGCGGTGTACGGTGTTGAGTGTAACACACTTTCGACGAAAGATACGGGCGTGTGGTACTGCGTGTAAAATACCCGACAACATATACTGGTGTGTGATGCTGAGTGTAATACATTGGACATCAAATACTAGTGTGTGGTAATGAGTGTAATACACTTGAATACAGATACGGGTGTGTAATACTGAGTAGTATACTCGACAACAGTGACTGGAGTGAGGTGTCGAGTGCAATGCACTCCAGTTGGTCTAACTCCACCTGCAAATCCCCTGACGGGGTTACAAGTGTTCCTTTATACAGTGCTGCTGCCCGGAACAACAGACGCCAACGGCAAATATATCAAGGGAACTCAGTGTTACGGTAACAAGTGAAGGTACTGCAATATGATGATGGCGATGCAAACTGAAGATCACTTCACGAACCTTATCGATTTCCAAACTCGTGACGTTCACACAGTTGACTGTTCCATGCTGGGCATTTGTATCGTATAGTGTATATAATAACTACAGTAGAGTTGTTAAAGCAAAAGATGACCACGTAATGCACGTAATCCTATGGGATACAGATCTCCCGCCCCGAGAAGGCATTACAGTCATAGCGATGAAGAAATACACGGTACTGGGAAATGGGTGTGTGCTGCTCGGGCATTGCTTGGATCATCGACAAATGTACGTTCCTGAAGTCTGGTGACGCTCTTATCAAAGTCGGACTCACTAATGTCGTCCACTAGAATTAGAAATGAAGAACAACAAGCGTGGCAGACGCACGGCACCCCAGCCGTCTCCATCAACCCCTCCAGCGCCCCAGCCGTCTCCATCAACCCCTCCAGCGCCCCATCCGTCTCCGCCGTTGGAGACCTGGAGGCAATCCATAAATGACATGTTTAACGATAGAAGCTTAAGATCATTAGGAATATGAGCCATAAGCATAAGAGTGCCGACGGAAAATGGTAAAGGAATGATGTGACAGAATCTTAAAAGGCATGTGTAGGAGAATGTGCTTATCGGCTGCAGAAGCATAGAATCCAACACGGCCTTCAGGATATATGAGCTGGGAATTCCACTTGGCCACTGAACTAGGAATGACACTGGTGAAGCCATTACTGGTGGTGATGATACAATAATTACTTTTTCCACTGACCCAAAGGATATCAGTCAGAAAGGGTAATCAGGTCACAAGTTATCATCAGGTTTGATTCAGCAACACACCTCTAGACGCGGTAGTGAGCGAAGACTCAGCGTTAACGTGCTCGTTTCTGTAAACATATATCATTCATGATATACATGGCAGGTGTTGCATTACTCACATACCGAATATTGAATCAGATTCAATAGCCATGGAAACAGAGTCTATGGCATCCGGTCATCTAGATCAAGACTTTACTCTGCGCGCGTCCTTCCTGTCCATGATTCACTACGGACACGATACGGGATCTAATCTACAGTAATTACTTTCTCTAATGCCCAGTGCTGCCACTAACCCTTGCTTTGGGTTCATCTTCCATGAAAGCTCTCTCAAGACTAGCCTAATGTTGGGACATCAAGTCACTGATCCTTCGGAATACCTTCTAAAGGTGATGACAGACGAGATCAACCACCGCGTCGTCTTGGACCGCCACCGTCTGTCTTCCCCAGGTGATCAGATCCACCACCATGATGGGCTGGTGCCGCTTCTGAAGGTCCATATCCGAGCATAATTTGCGGGGCCCAGACCAGCAGGGCTGTCACACAAGGAATCCTGAATCGCGCGTCTTGAAAAATTCACGCTAAATCCAGCCGCAGAGCGACATCTGTCTCTGCCCAGCGAGTCCTTTTCCTAAACACGAGGCACAGTTAAGCCCACGTTCACATTATACGTCCTCACACCCAAACTCACAGTATTCACACTCTAAAGGTGCAGGTTATAGCCACCGCTTGCAGATGGTGTTGATGGAAATCTATCAGGGATGGTAAACACAGCCAGATGGCAATTATCGACCACTGAGGGAAAAAGAAACAGCAATGAGGTCCGCGAATTCACACTCGGCTCAGTGACGTGGTTTCGTAACGTTTCCTGCACAAATTCCTCCACAGTCATGCAATTGGAATTTGGCAAATGATAAGCTTCGTACTGGGTTTCGAATTTATTTCATGCTTAGTGAGGTTAGAATGGCTCAACTTCCTTGCAGTATCGCAACAATGTATGGCATACAACAAATCAGTATATTCATCCTTTCGTCCCGAGATAATCTACTCCAGTAATATAAGGTGTAAGTGTCACGTCTTTCAACTAGATTTTCAGAAGTCACAGAACATACTCCACAACTTGTTTACTAATAACAAGTCTATTCATTTCCTGAGGCTTACCAGATAATAGAAACAAATATGCCGTCGTTTGTAGTGTAAATACCGGGACTGAAATAATGGAGAGAAAAGCACCTTTCTTTTTAAAGTTGGAGGCTTCCATCACAGACAAAAGTCCACATCAAGGCCGGGCCTTAATTGCAATATAGACAGGATTATGAAAGGGAAAAAGAAGAGATAGTGGGAGAGTATTTACAAATTTTGGAGGTGAAAAACCTGTCTTTTAAAATGTGCCAGGTCATATTAACTAGGAAATACGTGAGAGGTTAGAGAATTTCAAAGTT
>JAUUDW010090573.1:0-15851 GCA_032361385.1 Panulirus guttatus
CATCCATGGTGACATCACATACTTGGAACCAATCACTCTCCTCTCCTCCTACTTGTACAAACATCTTACACTCTTGATAAAAACATTGCTACTACTTCTAGCAGCTTTCCTCTCACATCATATATTCGTAAGACTTGCAACAAACCTCTCTATCAATCTTCACATGTGCTTTCTCCTGATCCATTAATGCCACAAACAAATCCTTGTTTCTCTGTGTACTTCTCACACATATTCTTCAAAGCAAACAACTTATCCACACATCCTCTACCACTTCTGAAACCACACTGTTCCTCCCCACTTCTATGCTCTGTACATGCCTTCACCCTCTCAATCAATACCCTCCCATACAATTTTCCAAGTACACTCAACAAACTTATGCCTCCATAGTTTGAACACTCACCTTTATCCCCCTTTAACTTTGTACAATGGCACTATACATGCATTCTGCAATCCTCACATACATACAATGAAAATCTTAACTAACCAATCAACAACACAGTTACCCTCTTTCTTAATAAATACAGCTACAGTACAATGCAATCCCACAGCATGTTACATAATGCTTTTACCACCTCTTTTTACTTCACCAAACCACTCTCAACTTCACACACCACCACCTTACATCTGCCACCATATCATCAAACACATTCTAAGTCCTTCCAAATACTCACTCCATCACTACTTGTTTCTATTTCCAAATTTGCACCTTTCACTTATGTTCCCATCTGTTCTCTTGTTTTTCTCACACTAATAACCTTTCAAAAATATCTTTTTCTACCTGACCACCTTAAACATTTATGGCCCTAGACTCTTCAACATCCTACCTGCAGTCATCAGAAATACCATGGGATGCATGGCAGATAAGTTTAAGGGTGCACTGAACATGTACCGACCAGCCAAGCAGTGGAGGCCAATGACCCAGCTCAGGAGCATGGGCCCATCCCATGCTGCTGGGGGTAGAAAACCCTCTAAGACTTCATCAGACATTTTTTAACCCAGCCCAAACCGTCAGGAACAAATCCTTGACTGGCTCTTTCTTCTGTTCCTGTTTCTGGGTTGATAATACATGATGGTAAGGTTTCCAGCAACCTACTGAATACATAACTATTTATCATTGACTGAAATCAACATTTTACTAAAGTATCATATATATAGACTAAAGGACAAGCTTCTGTGCTAAAGTACTTTCTTTGGAACAGGAGTGTAGATGAATGAAGCACGACTTGTCTAATTTCATTCCACAACTTTAAGCAAATGATGCAAACATTACAGAATAAAATTTTATTTATCATAAATAGCATATATTAGGGGAACATGTAAAAAGCTCATAAGATGAAAAAATCTTCATATAGCATGTCTACACTCATTACATTATAATTTCTATATCTTTACACCTTAACAACTATAAAACATGAATATTACATAATTGCTGTAGGAAATGCAATATGGCCAAATATAAAACAGTAAGTTCTTAGCCCACATGTCAGTAATCAAACTGGCACCATCAATGCATGTTACGTTTAATATATCCAGTGGATCTATGTCACATTAATGAAGATTAAGGCATTCTTTAGTACTAGGATTATCTGTATCAAAAGTAATCAATGCTTTCTCATGACAATAATGTCAAAATATATATTTCATTTTGTTTATAAAGGTTCAAATATGACAATCAAAACACCATATCAGATATGCTGCTCAATATAATTATCCCAGAACCCCTCATCTAGAGGCTTTTGCAACTCAAGCCTGTGCCACACTCACTGGAAGGGAAAGGATGGACTTCCTTGAAGGGAAAATTTCTCAGATGAGGGTGTATTCTAATAATGATATAACCTCCCTAAATGTGACTTTTCACTCACAGTATAACCTCAAGAAGGCAGAGTCCAGTAACAACTGCTGCTCAATAAAAATGTATAATTAACTGCATAAAAAAATTATCTGGATATCCTTCCATATTTACTTAACATTTATTGTAAAAACTGCAACTCCTAAATATCTTAGTATATTTCAACATCAAAAACATATGCTGAAAATTCTAATATTATTTAGTTGTCAGAAAATGTGACACAATGTAGATGATTATGAAGATATTTTTTCAAAAAAGAAAAGTATAAAAGTTGGACCCAAAATGAGAGGTAATCACAGTATAGTAAATAGGACTAGACCCTTCCTATCCAAACCACACCATAGCAGATCATCATCAACCAAATAGGAATAAAAAGCTTAACCCTATTTCACACTTCAGCAACCTAAACTAAAAACCCCCCAACCTTAAGAAAAACAATGATGACAAAACATGTACACACTAAAATGACCTGACAAGCACAAAGTGCACTCCTAAAAGCATCTTAAAACAAAATCTCACCAAATATACAGAGGGTTCCCATTATAAGTTGCTCTGCCATATGTTACTTCACATATATAAAGTCATTGTATTGGGGAAACTAAATCATTATTATCAAATAGTTTCACACATATTTCATTTTCCAAAGGAAGCAGGGGGGGAGTCAACATAATCTAAACTTTCATACCAGCTGGGTGCTTCCTCCCACCTAATTTGTGGGCAATGTAGTGGATGTATAACGCAAGAGATCCGTGCTCCAATATAACATGATGTGTTTTATGCCCATAATCTACCATCAATGAATGGAAAATCTAGTGCCAGTAGTGGAAAGTTGTCAAATGTTCGCAACAGGAAACGCAGAAGTGTTTTTCTCAACATGAAAGCTGATGTGATATGGTGCAGTAGAAATCGAGAATAAGTGACCACTATTGTATGCCATCCCTGTTTACCTCTGACTACTGTGAGTACCATCACCAAGAACACACTGAGATTATGTTGAAGGCAAAGCAAACAATGCAGCATTCTAGTGAAAATCATTCAGCAGAGAAGCCATGCTATGAAGACAATGGAGATGATGCTGGCTAATTGGTTGGATGATTTACATTTCTCATTTCTTTTAATTATCTATGTAATACACATGTAAATATGTTAGCGGATTTAAGTATATACATAAGTTTGGCAGTGTTTGCTTGCTTTAACTCTCTCCACATAGACACACACACAACACCACAACACTTTATGACCTATGGTCCCATCCACTGGCTAGTAATATTCAGATTACAAACAGTTTGTTTTCTGGCAAATGCTTTTACCCCAGAAAACAAACAATTTCTTTTTGGTTAACTCTTTCCTTAAAGTCATTTCTTCAAATTCATACTACATCCTTACATGTAGTACAGCCTCTACAACAAAATTTTTTAACCACCTTCTATTTTTCTTGTTCCCTTCAACCATTTTTTTAGTGTATCTATAACTTGCTGATGTAAACCTAATTCTTTGCAAACAAATGTCACTTTCAAAATGACATTTATGTGACAGACAAAAGGCCAGAATTCATCAGCTAAAGTTTAAGATGTTCCTGTTGGGTCTTTCCAGACGATTTAACATTCTGAACTTGCCACTATGCCAAGGCATCCAACGTGCAGCCTGCTGGCCAAATGCGGCCTGCCTGACTCGAGGGTGCAGCCTGCTAGAGATTTTTAGTTCTTAAGAAAGTTCAGTCTGCTAAGTACCAAGATTCTCATTGACTTAATCAAAATTGATCTATGACTAGCATTAGTCCTGTACCTGTGCTATTTTGTACGAATGCCTGATAAACCAGTATTCTCAATGACTTCATGAAAACTGATCAGCAACTACCACTAGGCCTATAACTGCACTTTTGTATGAATACGTTTGATCAAAAAAATTTTGGAATGCATTTGTATTGCTGCGTAAAAATCTATATTTTTGAACTGTTAACAGGCTATACTTCACCAGTGTTAACAAAAAAAAAATTTTGCCACCCACTCACATGGATCTCTGATCATCTTGCCCACTACTGGAAAAATTTGAACATCCCAGTGCTATGCTATGAATATGGAAAACACTTTTCATAGTTATTTTATATCTACTATGCATGATTGCTGTTTCCTGCGTGACTATCTCTACAAATAAGTATGATCCATCCAGCACAAGAAAAATTACCCTTACTTGTCATTCAGTAAGAGGTTCGCCACTGATAATCAAAAACGTATTTCAACATTGTAAATCTAAAAGAAATTTTTGACTAATAAAAGATATTACTAGCACAGTGCTGTACACTGCATGTGACATTGTCAATTTAATGTTTAGGGAACATTGGATTCCAAAGTTTAAAATACAGTATGCTTAATCCATGCCTAGATGTCAAAATTATAAATTCATGGGTAACATACAAGAAAAATGCTGTGTTACCTTCATACAGAATTAACAGATCAACTGAGGAAAGGTGTGCTTTCTCGTGAAAATCTGTTGAGGAGAGGTGTCCTCTCTCGTGATCCACTTCTCAGAACAGGTGTGCTCTCTCGTGATCCTCTTTTCATAAGAGGTGTGCTCTCTCGTGAACCTTTACTATGTCGGTAACACCACTGAGACTCTCCACTTGCAAAGTTTCGACAGAGTTGTCCATTCTTGCACAAAGCAGTACAAAGCTTCCTTGCTGTCATGCTTCTGGATGGTGTGCCACTGGAAAAAAGTGAAGAGAGAACATTCAAGACTGAACATTCAAGACTATCAGTCATTATTATTTCAGCCTTCTCAAAACTACAGAAAAACAACAGAAAAAATCTGAAAAGGAATCAAAAGTATAAAAGAATTATAAAAATTATAAAAAAATCATGCAATATAAAGACAGCTGACTTTATGTTCAGCCCAGCTGGCAGTATCCATTCCAACTGGAAGATAACTTCAGATGAATCACACAACTCTCCCACACATTAACAAATCAGTGACTTATTTTGGATAAAAATGTTCCACAATCTTACAAGTATTCATAATATGAATGGCAGCCAAATATATGCTCCATGCAAATGATGTACCTCCTCATTCATCCATCATATTTATTCAACTACAGTATTCCCATTTAGTGAGGGGGATCCAACTGATTCATGTAACAGTATCAAGAGCTATTAGCAAAACTGAGGTCCCTAGGGATGCATAATTTTCTTACACACACTTCTACCCTCCTAGCCTGGCACTGACCTATAGGTAAATATCAATCAGATTCTCAAGTTCATGGTTAAATTTGAGGCAAACCTAACCTCATATCATCTGGTACTATAACCCTGGTATTTGAACTCATTAACTGCCCACTCATTCAGTTCTCTAATCTTTTAGAACAAAAAGACAACAAGCATAAATCTGCTGGCTTGCTGCCTTGAGCTAAGTATTCATCTGTCCTAAGAATGGGTGAGGGTGAGAAATAATGAGTGATTGCTGTGCTTGATTTTTGGAGCAGTGACTAGTTATACGGGTCAAGATGTTTTGGGCCATAGATACTGTGTCTGGGTGGTTTAGACCTTGATATTCTTAAGAGGTAAATTACCTCTGCTAAAAGGAAATAGAAAACATTCATCCTCATATGCTGTCTCGTTCTGCAATCATTTCAGTTACTTTTCTACACCGAAACAGATATTTACCCAATTACAGCACTGCATTCCTTACCTAAGAGAAGCTGGAGTCCCTTTATATGGGCTGCTGTTCTCCAGAACTTTGCTGTCTAGAGATAGATTATGATGCAACTGCGCAGAATTATTCAGCTGGTCAAGAAGATGTTGTCGTACATTGGGCATAACCTGACCACAAAAGTATAAGGAATACAATATTGTTACCACAACATATCTTAAACATATTTAAGAGATACATATGTCAACTGACCCTGAAAAATACCTTTTTTTTGCAGTGAATGCCCTCTGCCCTAACAAAGGGTAGTGCAAAATCAAAATAAAAAGAATGACAGGTTTGATGAAGAAATATGCAATTATCATACAGATAACGAGAATAAAGTTTTAACCGACCTGAAAAAACTTGACAATACGATGGGCTTGTGGAATATTTGAAGCATATGGTGGAAGAAAGACACAGAAAGGGAGGAACACTATTGGTGGCACCAATAGGACTCTCAGGTAGTACAAGCATCAGAACTCGCAAAGGGTGCAAAGAATGAATTATGGCAATAGCCTCCATTTTCTTCATCAATGATGTAGTGAAGTTGCCAATAGGTTTTTGGTTGTAAGGACATGTTGAGTAAGTGGATGTGGTAAATGCTTAATTAACCCTTTAGGTGTTCAAACTTTTTTTCAGCCTCCTCCTCCTATGTGCAATTTTCTTTTTTATCAAAAGGTGCACAAAAAGCATAAGAAAAAATCTCAAGAAATACGACAACCATTCCTAATTTTAAAATATATACCTATCAGATTAGCTAATTCTATGTACACAAGGTACATTAACCTGCATTTCTTAATTCTTGAATTTATATGATTTGGAGCAAAAAACTATCAAAACCACTGTTTTTCTCGTGATATAAGCATTTGCACAAGCAGTTTGGGAAAACACATTACTTAATGCTGATAAATCCTAAGTAGGTCAGCATGGAAGTGCAGAATGACAGTATGTGGTACAGGTGGTGATGGGTGCCACAAACGTGGCAAATCATAAGAAAAGGCTCACAATTGAGCAATACAGTCAGTGGAAGGTTACTGAGGCCTCTGGAAAGCTCCACTGACCTATCCTTTGTATGTGTTGCCATCAATGGTATATACTTTCATCTCTGGCAGTAACAAGAATAGTACTGTGGGGGCTAATGACAACAAATTTAGGAAACAGGGATCCGTAATTGTTGAAGGACAGACATAAGTAAAGATAAAGGTCAGAGTGGGTAGTAAATGTGTGTGTATTGTTCAATGTGTAGTAATCCTGTGCTTCAATAGAGATATATGCAGGATCCACTTTCCTGTAAAGGATCAGAAAACTGCAACTAAGTAATTATATGCTTACCCTGTCTGTTAAACCTCCATACTTCTTGATGTTGGTTGCACTTCTCTTCACATCAGTAAATCTGCTTTCCTCTTCCTCATCATGATTATCTGAATTCCGTGGAGAGCCAAATCCACCTGTTGTGTCTCCTATTATCCTATACGAAAAATGGTCGTGTTTAAACACACAAATGTATCTGCAATGGTAGGTTCATACTACGAAGAACAAAATAATTTGAAATCATTACCTCATTAAGTAAAGAAATAAACAGCTGTAGGGCTCAAGCCTTAAAGAATACACCCCTAAAATCCCATTATGGAGTAAATCAAATCAAACAAACACACACAGACACTAAAACAATTTACACTTGCACAAACACACACATTTTTGTCCTAAATAATTATAATTCTTATGGTATGAGCTTCTCCACATTAAATGTTTCCTGCCATTGCAGTAGTCTCACCAACATCAAGTTTAACCGACTGACATCACTTATGCCAGAACTTGCCTCCACTCCTCATCCCTGGCATTAAACTACAACACAAGGCAGATCCATTACATAAAATCTGATGTATGGTTGTGAAACCAAAATGTGCACAGGCCAGGAAAGGATAAAATATCAGCATAGATGGCTAATTTGTTTAGCACAGTTGGAATCAGGTTGATATGAAGAATGAAGATGTGATAAGTCACTAGAAATGCACACAGGTGAAATTCCTTTGGGATGGCATGGTCATGTAGGAGATATAGCAGAGGACAAGTTGATCAACAAGACATGCTATAGTACAGAAGAGGGTAAAATGAGGGTAGGCACACCACAGAAGAGATGGACAAATGTAATGATACACCTGACTGAAACAATGGGGGGTTGGATGCAATGGAAGCAATATGTGTATGATAGTAGTATCAAAGGAGACTTTGGTATCATTTGATGAATTAACTTAATGGGCAACTTGAAAAATTAAAAAGCACATTTATAAGTGTGAGGGGCAGGTTTCACTTAAGTAGACATGAGATGATGTGTATGTGTGGCATTGCAGTGGTTGTCTATACCTGATCCACTCCAACATATTGGGAATGGCATAATGATGATACATAGACAGGGGTCAGGTTTACACAGGTAATCCAAATCTATAATGCTATTGGAACAATAACTCTTTCTGCTAACCTAAAACAGCTGATTGGATAAGAAATTCCCACTTAACTACTAGGGTAGGAACAAATTTCAACACATTTTCCAATGAAAACATAATAACAAGTTGGTCCAAGGGTATGAACAGACACTGAGCAGTGAATAGTGTGCTGCTTCACCACATTCATAAAGAATCATCCTCGGAATGCTTTAGCATTCCTAGAAAATTGCATACGAAATATTGTAATAAAGATGATGTAAGAAATGTAGGCTAAATTGCTGCTGTGCCTTCTATGCATAAACATTAAATGCATCATATGACAGCAACAAACATTAAGCAGTTCCAGTATCCAATGGGTCCTTCAGGTGAACAGAAAAGATAAGGCCAATGGTGTGTGGCAAGTCAGTAAAAGAGGAAAATGAGTTAGACATGGGAGATACGGGTTAGTGATATAAAATGCTACTGCACTTGCTGTGGGAAATTGCCTTTCACTTAATAAATGATTAACCAAGGTATCTCTAAAGGGCAAAATTCTATGTTTCCTAATTTGGCCCTTTACCAAAACATAGGTATTAGGAATCAGAGGTAAAGCATATAGTTTGAGAATGTGACAGTGGTGCTGGAATGTTACTATGGCCAAGGAACCATTTACAAAAAATTGGTAAACGTTTTCTTCTCCCATCCTAGTCCTTATATATGAGACCAAGGGCAACATGATTATCTATCTGTCTCGCAATAAAATCTATAAAGACGACAAAACCAATCACTTTCAATAAATTTTTATGTATCTTACAACATAACATTGATACTAATTTGTTTACTTACCTTCTACGTACAAAGGAATTTCTTAATGGTGGTATAGTATGAGGTTCCTCATCACTGGAGTAGTCACCAGTGGGATCAGTTCTCACACCAGAAGCTACATCCGTGCTATTCAGCAAAACTGGAGAAATGTCTAGGCTGTTACAATAAAAAGAAAAATAAACCGGTTACCAAAGAACACAAAGAAATGCAAAGGAATACAAGTAGCAACAGGTCATTGCAGTCCTCTGGCAGTTGTTCATGATAGTGTAGGAGAATCTGAAATGCAGATTTAGTGTGGTAAATGAGAAAACATGACTCTAAGATAAAGGAAAATGTAGATTTCATATGAAAACTATGATATTAAGAAAACTGCCAAATTGGTTAAAGGATCTTGCATATCAAGGTTGTCAAGAATAGGGAGGATGTAGTGCAGTCATGCACATGGGCCAAGTGTCTTTTTATTCATATGTGGACACTTGAAAAATATGTTCAGAGATAGCAGAACACCTCTAGCATTGTGATGAATCACCATCATACTTACTGGGACATTACTTTGATTTGTTCTATGACCTTGGCATTCAATACTTGCTCAAGTTCTACATAACATAACCTTTCACACACGTGATCTTCTTGGCATTTTCTCTCACTTTACCTGCAATCTCACAAATTGTTTTCACTGATGTAGAATGCATGGTGAGCAAAACGCAGTAGCCTATCCTTAGAAAGGAAGGCCCAGAGAGGTCATATGGGTTCAATTAGCATAATATTATGTTAGCTTTACATTTTCTATGATGACAGGTCAATTCCTTGTCAGGATGAAACCTTTATTCAAAGTTCTTTCATGAGTCTCCAGGAAAACTGACAAAATTCATACAGATGAGATTACACCATTAAACTAATGCACAACTTCACCTTTTCATCATCTCCTGAGTACCAAGAGGTGTTCTCTCTTGATCCTCAAAACTAGTGAAGTTAGTAAAGGAAGGTGCAAGAGTTGTAGCAGATGGCTGATATATGACTGGCTGAGGGATTCCTCCATTTATAATGCTTGTTTGCTTCTTCTGCCAATCATACATGCCCCATATGAAAGAGATGGAAAGATTCACTGAAAAGAAAGAAAAATTCATATATCAACCCTGAAAAATTTTTCTACACAATTGCTTCTCCTGACTTTAAGAGGTAGCCTCATCTGCATGCATCCAATCATGTATAATACACTGAACCAGAGCCTATCATCCACAGATTAGCCCCACAGGCTATTCCATGTTCATTTCATATATCCTAGTTCAACCCACTGGCAGCACATTTCCCCTTGTATACCATATGGTATACCATATGTATACCATATCAGGCCCTTATACACAAGAGCCTCTTTCACTCATCCTTCTATCTCCTTCATGGTCTATTCCTTTACATACAGAGATATGAATAAATAATGACTACAAATAAAAAGTAAGTATGTGGTGAAGATGAAAGCAAAGTTCAGGGACCATCTAAGAACAAAATCACTTGGGAAACTGGGCATATGAAACAAATTAATGCGAATGAAATGAGCATAGGGACTGTCCCCAGAAATATTAACGAAAGATTGCATAGCAATACGTATCTGGACTATCATACTGTTTATCTAACAACTAAATGAGCAGAATGAATGACATTGGAAGAAAAGAGCAGAAAACAATGGCAATGATCAGGAAATAAATGATATTGTGTATAGATATTTCAATTCTAACAGCCACCAAAAAAAGAACAATGCTGCCATTTGAAAGTATTCAGCAGCTGATTATATGTTAACAGTAACAAACAGGGACACAGTCATCTAAGACCACGATGGAATAATTTAATGAGGTACTAATAAAAAGATAGAAGGTACTGAGTAATACAGACAAACTTGAAAAGACATCATTCTTTTCCTTTTTTAGGTTAGAGGCTCCAGTCACTGACAAAAATTCTTATCAAGCCCAGGCCTTAACTGAAATATAAAGAGGTTAGTAAAAGGGAAAAAGAGAAAAGAAAAAGTATCTATGAGTTTTGGAGGAAGTGAAAAGTTGGGTGACATAAATAATATGGTATGGTAAAGAGAGGAAGAGATTTCAAATGTAAATATAAACAATTCAGCAAACAGTGCATTGGTAAATAAAGGGAACAGTTACAAAAGCTAAAGACAATGTATGAGACATTTAACCGATACAGAATTTACATAAAGTCTCATTTCACATTTTCCAAATCAGTTGACCTTTACAGCTTGTTATACCATTATCATGGTAGATGTAACGAGTCCTTTTCCTCCATAGGAGGCTTTTCAATGACATAGTCACTGCATTCCAGCTTACAGTTGCATCTCACACATTGCAATCCCAAATTACCCTTCAAATGTTATTACTATTAGATTTTACTTAAATCATATAATCCATTTGTTTTTGTTTTCTGAATCCTTCTTTTCCACTAAACTTATTAGGAAGAGGGAACTGTTTTCTTGTCACACATTTACTTCTCCATGCAAACTACATGCAACTTCATCAGTCAGCAGAGTTATACGAATACGAAGAATCCTTCAACAAATGTTTCAGGCACCAATGTTGGGTCTTTGACACATGAAAGTGTGGTGGTGAAAAGCTGAAATGCTGGGTCAAGATTCTGCATGAGCCATTCTGCATGAAAAGATGTACAGATCATTGAAGATTTCCAAGTTTACTGTGTAAGGACTCTCATTCCCCACCTTAAAAAGTTAGCATACTTTTGGAAGTCAGCAAAAAGATGCTTTGTATGCCATGGAAAAAGGGATTCCAGTGACTGTGCAAGCAGCATGCAGTAAACTATCTAATGAAATACTTTCAAAAGCATGAAACACGGTTTCTTAAACAAGTGCTGGTACACATCATGAAAATTTATAAACAGCTATTCTTTTGGCATTTTCTAACTTCTGCTAATCTCTTTGATAACAATTAATGGTATTTCCGGTATAAACTGATATTTGAAAAAAGTTATGTGTTCTACATCAAAAATAATTCTAAGTACTTACCAAAAATGCACAAAGCCATAATGGTAGTGAGGGTAGAAAACTCTAGACTGGTATCATGTTTCACTTCAGCCAGAGCATTGAGTGGTACCAAAACCACTAGGGCCAGACGTGTGAAGTATGGAACCTGCAAAAAACAATGACAGTTTACAAATCTAGTTACTATGATCATTCAGTAATTTCAAACACAAAACTTTAAAAGGTAAACCTTCAAAGAATCTGGCTGTCCATTCAATTGCAATATACCTAAAAAATCCTAACATCTATCAGCTTTAACTCCATTTTCAATTAATAAGGTGGCTCATTGACAGTCCTCACTTTACCCAAACACATTCTCAACCTATGTCCAGCATGTTAAAAGTTAAACACAGACTTACAAGCTAATATGAGAGCTTCATACTTTTAAACTATGCACACTAACTGATTCATCATGTGAAACTATGGTCTCCATTCACACCTACATCTTTGCATACAAAACAACTGCATCACACCCAATCAAAAATCACTTCACTGGCATCTTCATCTGAAAAATATCTAGCCCTAATAATTTCTCTCACCTACTCTATGGCCCAACCCATTTCCTTGCAAATTCTAATGCACCATCAGACATCTTCCAGACCAACATACTATACATCAATAAGTACTAAAACACTTTACTATCTTCAAAAACTTTCAACCACAAGCTTTCTCATGACTTCTTCACACTAAACATCTTTCACAATTATTTACTGTGTCTGCTCATGTATGTCAAAATAAATAGTGTAAGATATCATGCTCTACTGCTCTTATTTCTTATGTATCCTGCAGCAATTAGGACTTTACATCTTATCAAAGCTGGTTGAAGTATGCTATTGCATAAGCTTCCTGTGCATTCTATACAATCAGAAATAGGTAAAAATATGGTACAAATAAATTCTTTACCATCTAATATTAATGTCTACATCTAAAATGAAGAGAAATGTGAGAAAGAGCACACAGAAAAAAATCTATAATAAACTAAAAAGAAAACATACAGAACTGGAGCATAAGAGGCTGAAAGGGAGTTTTTCCAATAAAATCCTATTTCTAATCTTCATGCACTTTTTCATGTCGGTTTATTAACACATGCTTAATCCACTCAAATCAATTTCTCAAACAACATCTTGGTTAACATGATTTTTCAATAACTGAAGTCTGGTTAACTAAGAAGTTACTGTAGTCATTACGATAAAATATCATGAAATCTGCCTATCTTACATGTAAATCTGCTTATCTTACATGTATGATACACATTTTTGGTAGCAACAGTAGTCTACACCTACAGTTTGAAACTAAACATCCTCCAGCAAACTACACAGTAGATATGTGTCCAAAATAGTCAATTACTTAATCTCATCCACACCATGTCAGCTATTGATGTATTTTCTATCCCTACAGAGAAGATTTCATCCAAGCTGCTTGATTCCTTTTCTAATCAATCAAGCTGTTTGAAGATACAGCATATGTTCAACAACCTGACAGGAGCTGTTGCTTATATGTGTAAGAAGTGAATTAAACTATTTTGAAACCAAGATGTTTACATTTTTTTCTAAGTATTTGCAGTACCTTCCAACAACAGGGGTAACATCTTTTATGAGTCCCCCATACCTGTAGTACTCCTACAAAAACAATCTTCGAATGCAGACTGTCAGGCTTATAAGGGAGAACATTTTCCCATGTGGTCACTGGGCAGTTTCTCATTTCATATAAAGCCCTTCATGACATGAATTAAGCATCTAGTAGTGTAAATTTCTAATATGGTATGCTTACATATATCACTATCATACAATGGATATGCAAAGTAGTTCAGCACTTATTCTTTAAGTGGTGCTAAGTTGAATACCTATACTGTAGTAGTCATGGAATATTTTAGGCAGTAATGACAAGATAGAAAAGGTACACTGTATGGTACAAGAAGCATGAGACAATTCAACATAGCACCACATACTGTATCTTAAGTTTAATATTCTTAATTGTATTCCAACATATGATCATATAAATTTTTTTACATGCTCGAGCACCACATACTGTATCTTAAGTTTAATATTCTTAATTGTATCCAACATATGATATATATTTTTTAACATGCTCACCATTTTGCACATAAGTGAGGTACTGTCAAGAGCACATGACAAAAAATTAAGAGGGAAAAATCCTCACTTGCCTCCTTGCTCTGTTCTTTCTTTAGGAAAGTATTACAGGATGGGAGGATTTCCAGCCACCCACTTCTCACCCTCTTAGCCGCCTTCAATGACACGCAAAGAATACATGGGCAGTATTCTTTTTCCCCTACCCCCAGGGATAAAATCAAACACTCTTCTATAAATCTATCAGTTACACCTAACCAGTCACTATCAGTGGCAAACAGCACCTTAGGTCTTTAGATGTCAACTTCATATACCAGATCAGAGTGGCCACTGAAAACATATGATTCTTGGATGCAAGGAATTGATGACCTCCCTGTGTTGGTGTCTGTCTCCCCAAATGCAGTTTTATATCCTCTTCTTCAAAACTAATGCCATCCACCTCCATCATCACAACATCTACTAGTCTCCCCCTGTATACATCCTTGAAAGAATATCTATTAACAATTATATGGCGGCCATGGTCCAAAAATTCCAACACAAAGTGCAAAAAAAAATGCTTCATGAGATGATCAATTAGCATTCAAAAGTAACTTAAAGCACAGCCTGGTCCAGTGCTAAGTTAGATCTCAAAAAGCGAGGAAATCATGGAGATGATATTTTTTCTTGCTTTTGAATTTGTTTTCTAAAAGTGCTTATTTCACACACAAGCAAAGTGTTGATAGTAAACAACATGGATATATTAAGAGGTGTAGTAGGTAGTAAATTACATGGATATATCAAGAGGTATAGTAGGTGGAAGGCATTCAGCTGCCTGGGGATACTACTATCTGGATGTTGGTAACAGTGAAGTAGTGACAGTGGAACAGTGATCCAGCATTGCAGTTGATGTCAAATTTCCCTAACCCAGCCCAGGTCAGTCTTTCTTTTCTACCTCTTTGTTTATTACTATGCATACATGTTTAACCATGTATCACTCTTTAAAATTTAATAAATCTGATACTACAAACCTGCAGGAAGCTGGCAGACACCATTCCAATAAAAAAGTAGCCAGCATGGAGCACACAGCTGTACACCTTCTGAACTGTGTTGTCTGTGCCACCAAGAAATGAAGAAATCCATGATAATTTGTCTTCAACTCCTTCTTTGGTAGACTGTAAGACATCCATTAAATGGTGCACGGTTTCATTCATTCGCTGTAAATCATCAGTCAGTCTCCCATATTGCTGAACAGTTTCCTCATGTGCTGACAGGATTTTCTGTGTACTGGCATCTGACAAGAATAAAGAAATATTTTAGTAATGAATGCCTTTTGCAAGATAAATTGTGGCAAAGTGGATGGTATTGCAAGCAAGTGTCTGAAGACTTAGGTTATTCAATATCTGTGTAGCCTATGTATAATGCCCTTTCATAAAGATAAGGGGACAAATATAAATGTCTGAAATAAATAGGCATAAAAATGTTGAGTATACATCATAAGATGTATGGGAGAGTGGTGACTGAGAAGGTTTTGGCAAAAAGAGTTGATTGTATGTGGCATCTACAGATATGAAAAGCATTTATGACAGGCTTGACTGATATGCCCAGGGAAGGTGCTACAAACATATGAGGCAAATGGGATATTACTAAATGAAATCACTATCCCATGCGTGATCAACACCCTCCTGTATGTTCAGATATCGCACTGCTCCAATTCAATCTATCCCATGCATGGCCCACATCCTCCAGCATGCTTAGGCCCTGACCCCTTAAACTTCTTTTAGTATAGCTTTTTACCTCCAATTAAGTTTCACCCCTGTTGTTCACACATCCCCTCCAAGCAACCAAATAATTTCAGCTCACCCTTTTCAGCTCTCTCAACCATACTCTTCTTAATATTACACCTCTCTCTTACTCTGTCATTCTTACATGATCAATCCTCCTCACATCACATAATGTCCTTCAACATTTTA
>JAUUDW010090683.1:0-15848 GCA_032361385.1 Panulirus guttatus
CCACAACACAGGGACGAAAGCTGGCTACATCCTCCTCCCCACCACACAGTCTACAGATGACCACATCCGCCTCCACACCACACATCCTACAGCTGTCCATATCCTTCTCCACATGATACAGTATACAGCTGGCTATATCCTCCTCCACACCAAAAAAGTGTACCGCTGGCCACATCCTCCTCCACAACTAATAATAGAGAGCTGGCCATATCCTCCTCCACACCACACAATGTACAGCAGGCCACATCCTCCTCCCCATCACACAGTGTACAACTGATCCAATTTTTCTCCACACCACGCAGTGTAAAGCTGGCCACATCCTCCTCCACACAACACAGTTCACACCTGGCCATATCGCCCCCCCCACACAATACGGTGTACAGCTGGCCGTATCATCCTTAGCACAACTCAGTGCAGAGCTGGCCACATCCTCCTTCACATCACCAAGTGTGCAGCTGGCCACATCCTCCTCTACACCAAACAGTCGAACGCTGGCTACATCCTCCTTACCACCACACAGTCTACAGATGACCACATCCGCCTCTACACCACACAGTCTACAGATGACCACATCCGCCTCTACACCACACAGTCTACAGCTGTCCACATCCTTCTCCAAACAATACCGTATACCCACACCAAACAGTGTACCGCTGGCCACATCCTCCTCTACAACACACTCACAGTGTACAGCTTGCCACATCCTCCTCCACATTACAAAGTGTACAGCTGGCCATACTCTCCTCCACGCCACACAATCGAAAGCTGGCTACATCCCCTTCCTCACCACAAAGTGTATATCTAGCCACATCCTCCTCCCTACTGCACAATGTATAGCTGGCTACATCATCCTCCACAAGATACAGTATACAGCTAGCCACATCCTTATCCACACCATGCAATATACAGCTGACCACATCCTCCCCACAAAAAGTGTGCAGTTGACCACATCTTCCTCCACATTACTAAGTGTAGAGCTGACCACATCCTCCACACCACACAATGTACAGCTGGCAACATGCTCCTCCATACCACACAACGTACAGTTAGCCATATCCTCATCTCCACCACACCTGGCCACATCCTTCTCCACACCACAGTGTACAGCTGGCCACATCCTCCTCCACACCACACTGTGTACACCTAGCCACATATTCCTCCACACCACATAGTGTAGAACTAGTCATATTCAGCTCCACACCTCTCAGTGTACAGCTTGGACACATCCTCCTCCCCACCAAACAGTTCACAACTGGCCATATCCTCTTTCAAACCATAAAGTGTACATCTGGCTATATCATCCTCCACACAACACATTGTACAGCTGGCTACATCCTACTCCACACAACACAGTAAACATTTGGACACATCCTCCTCCATATCATGCAGTCCACAGCTGGTAACATCTTCCTCCACACCACAGAGTGCACAGCTAGCCATATCCTCCTTCACATCACATGGCGTACAACTGGCCATACTCAACCCCACACCACAAAATATACAGCTGGCCACATCCTCCTCCACACCTCATATTATGCATCTTGTCATATTCTCCTCCACATCACAAAATGTAGAGCTGGCCACATTTTCCTCCAGAATATAGAGTCTAAAGCTGGTTACATCCTAGAACACACCACACATTCTACAGATGGCCACATCCACCTCCTATCAGGCAGTTTACGGCTAGCCATAACCTCCTCCATGCAACACAATATACAGCTGGCCGCATCTTTCTTCCCACCACAGAGTGTACAGCCAGCTATATCCTTTTCAATGCCACTCAGTGTACAGCTGGCTACTTCCTTCTCCACACCACACAGTCTACAGCAGGCCAAATCCTACTCCACACCACATACTCTACAGAAGGCTATATCCTCCTTCCCACCACACTTTGTACAGCAAGAAACATACTCCTTTTCACCACTCAGTGTACAGCTAGACACATCCTTTTCAACATCACGCAGTCTACAGATGATCATATCTACCTTCAAACCACAGAGTGTACAACTGGCCACAACTTTTTCCATATAACACTGTCTAAGGATGAGCACATCCTCCTTCACACCACACAGTCTGGAGCAGGCCACATCCTCCTCCAAACCACACAGTCTATAGATGGCCACATCTTCCTCCCCACCACACAGTGTACAGCTAGCCACATCGTCCGCCACACCAGTCAGTGTAGAGCTGTCTACATCCTTCTCCACACAAAACAGCGCACAGCTGGCCACATCCTTTTCCACACCACATAGTCTAATGATGACCACATCCTCCCCACACCACACAGTGTTCCGCTGGTCACATCCTCCTCCACATCACACAGTATACAGCTTGCTACATCCTCCTCTCCACCACACAGCGTACAGTTGGCCAGATCCTCCTCCACACCAGAGAGTGTACAGCTGGCCACATCCTCCTCCACACCACATAGTCTACAGATGGCCACATCCTCCTCCCCACCACACATTGTACAGCTAGCTACATCGTACTCCACTCCACACAGTGTAAAGCTGTCTACATCCTTCTCCACGCAATACTGCGTACAGCTGGCCACATCCTCCTCCTCACTACATATTGTATAGTTGGCAGATCTTCCTCCACATCCCCAGAGTGTACATTTGGGTACAATATCCTCCACACAGCACAGTCTACAGGTGGCCATATCCTCCTCCACACCACACAGTGAATAGCTGGCCACATCCTTCTCCACACCACACAGTCTATAGCTGGCCATATCCTCCTCCCTACCACACAGTCTACAGCTGACCATCTCCTCTGCACCAGACATTTTACAGAGAGCCACATCCTCCTCCCTACCATACACTCTACAGCTGGCCACATCCTTTTCCACACCAAACAGTGTAAATCTGGCCATATTGTCATCCACACCACTCAATGTACAGCTGACCATATCCTACTTCGCAAGACACAGTTTACAGATAGCCACATCCTCCTCCCCACTACACACTGTATTACTGGCCACATTCTTTTCCACACGAAACAGTGTACATTTGGACATATTCTCCTCCACACCACACAATGTACAGCTGGCCACATCCTCCTCCCCACCACACACTGTGCAGCTGGCCATATCCTCCTCCACACCACGTAGTGTACAAATGGCCATATCCTCATCCACCCCACACTGTTTACAGCTGGCCACATACCAATTAGTGCAGAATAACTCTGGCTATATTCTCCTCCATATCACACAGTATAAAGCTGGCCACATCCACCTCCACACCACCCTGTGTACAGCTGGCCAAATCATTCTCCACACCACAGAGTGTACAGCTAGCCACATCCTTCCCCCACCACACAGTGTAGAGCTGACCACATCGTCCTCACACCACACAGTGTTCAGCTGGCCACATTCTCCTCACCACAATATACACATCTGGCAACATACTCCTACCCACCACACAGTGTAAAAATGGCCATATCCTTCTCCACATCACAGTTTCTACAGCTGGCCACATCCTTCTAGACACCACACAGTATGGAGCTTGCCAAATCCGCCTAAACACCACACATTGTAAAACTGGCCACATCCTCTTGCATACTACACAATGTAGACCTAGTCATATCCTCTCCCCACCACACAGTGTACACCTGGCCACATGATCCTCCACACCAGAGTGTTTACGGCTGACCATATCCTCCTCCACACCATATAGTGTCCAACTGGCCACATTCACCTCCACACTAGTGTGCAACTGGTCACATTCTCCTCCCCACCACACATGTACAACTGGCCACATCCTCCTCCAGACAACAAAGTGTACAGATGGCCACATCTTTCTCTAGACCACACAGTGTACAGCTGGCTAAATCCTCCTCCACACCACATAGTATACAGATTGCCAAATCCTCCTCCCTACTACACAATGTAAATCTGGTCATATCCTCTTCCACACCAAAAAAAAATTACAGCATGCCATATCCTCCTCCCCACTACACAGATTGCAATTTTCCACATCCTCCTCCACACCACACAGTGTACAGCCGGCCAAATCCATATTCAAACCACATATCCTCAACCATACCACAGAGTGTAGAGCTGGTCACATTGTCATCCACATCAGACTGTGTACAACTGGCCAAATCCTACTCCACACTGCACAGTATAGAGCTGGCCATATCCTCCTCCACACTACACGGTATCGAGCTGGCCATATTCTCCTCCACATCACATTTTGTGAAGCTGGCCATATCCTACTCAACACTATACAGTATACAGCTATCCCCATCCTCCTCCACGCCACAGAGTGTACAGACTCTCATATTCTCCACCACATTACACAGTGAACAGCTGGCCATATTCTCCTCCAAACCACACAGTCTACAGCTAGCCACATCCTCCTCCACAAAACACAGTCTACAGATGGCCACATCCTCCTCCCCATCATACATTGTCCAGCTAGCCATATCCTCGTCCACACCACTCAATGTACAGCTGGCCATATCCTTCTCCACACCACAGAGTATAGAGGTGACAAAATCTTCCTCCACATCACACAGTTCACAACTGGCCACATCATTTGCCACAACACACAATATACAGCTGACCATATCCTCCTCCTCACCACACAGTGTACACCTGGCAACATCATCCTCCACACGACAGTGTTTACAGCTGGCCATATTCTCCTCCACACCATATAGTGTATAACTGGCAACATTCACCTGGTCACATTCTGCTCCCCACCACACAATGTACAACTGGCCACATCCTCCTCCACACCACACAGTGTACAGATGGCCATATCCTTCTCCACACCACACAGTGTAAAGCTGGCCACATCCTCCTCCACACCAGACAGTATACATCTTGCTAAATCCTCCTTCTTACTACATATTGTACAGCTGACCATATCCACCTCCACCACAAAAAAATATAGCTGTACATATCCTCCTCCCCACTACACAGTGCACGCCTGGCCATACCCTTTTATACACCACAGTGTTTACAGCTGGCCATATCCTCCTCCACACCCGATAGTGTATAAATGGCCACATTCACCTCCACACCAATGTACAAGTGGTCAAATTCTCCTCCCCACCACACAGTATAAAGATGGTCAAATCCTCCTCCATACCACACAGTCAACAGCTTGCTACATCCTACTCCCCACCAGACAGTGCAAAATTTGCCACATCCTCCTCCACACTACACAGTGTACAGCTGACCAAATCTATCTCCACACCACACAGTCTAAAACTGGCCATATCCTCTCCAAGCCACACAGTGTAGAACTGGTCACACCATCATCCGCATCAGACTGTACAACTGGCCAAATCCTACTCCACACCACACAGTATAGAGCTGGCCTACTCAACACTACTCATTTTACAGCTGTCCACATCCTCCTCCACGCCCCACAGTGTAGAGACTGTCATATTCTCCACCACATCACACAGTGCAGAGCTGGCCACATTTTCATCCAAACTACACAATCTACAGCTGGCTACATCATCCTACACACCACACACTCTACAGATGGCCACATCCTCCTCCCCACCATAATTTGTCCAGCTAGCCATATCCTCTTCCACACCACTCAATGTAGAGCTTGCCATATCTTTCTCTACACCACACAATATAGAGATGACCAAATCCTCCTCCACATCACACAGTTTACAGCTGGCCACATCCTCCTCCACACCATACAGTGTTCAGTTGGCCATATCCTCCTCTACACCACACAGTGAAGAGCTGGCCACATCCTCCTCCACACCATACAGTGTTCAGCTGGCCATATCCTCCTCTACACCACACAGTGAACAGCTGGCCACATCCTCCTCCACACCATACAGTGTTCAGCTGGCCATATCCTCCTCTACACCACCCTGTGCACAGCTGGCCATATCTTCCTCCAAACAACACAATATACATCTGTCCATATCCTCCTCCCCAACACAGAATGTGCAGCTGGTTACATCCTCCTCCCCACCAAACATTATACAGCTGGCCATATTCTCCTCCATACCATACTTTGTACAGCTGGCAAAATCTTCCTCCACACCACACAATGTACAACTGGCCACATCTTCCTTCCTACCACACAAAGTATAGTTAGCCATATCCTCCTCACCACCACAAAGAGTACACATGGCCATATCCTTATCGAAACTACAGTGTACAGCTGGCTACATACTCCTCCACAACGCATAGTGTACAATTGGCCATATTCACCTACACACCACACAGTGCACAGATGGCCATATTCTCTTCCAAACCACACAGTATACAGCTGGCCACATTCTGTTACACACCACAAAGTGTACAGCCTGTCACATTCTCTTCCACATCACACAGTGTACAGCTGGCCACTTCCTCCTCCACACGATACAGTCTACAGATGGCCATATCCTCCTTCCCACCACATAGTGTACAGCTAGCCACATCCTATTCCACCCCCACTTAGTGTAGAGCTGGCTATATCCTTCTAAACACAACACAGTCCACAGATGACAACATCCTCCTCCACACCACAAAGTGTACAGATGCACATCTTCCTCCACACCACACAATATACAGTTGATCACATCCTCTTCCAGACCACACAGTGTACAGCCGACCACTTCCTTCACACCAATATTCAGTGTAGAGCTGGCCACATAATTCTCTACACCACACAGTCTAAAGATGACCGTGTCCAGCTCCCCACCACACAGTCTACAGCTGTCTATATCTTTCTCCACAAAACACAGTATGCAGCTGGCAGCATCCTCCTCCACACCACATAGTGTATCGCTGGCCACATTCTCCTCCAAACGACAGAGTTTATAGCTGTTTATGTCTTGCTCCACACCACACAGTGTAAAGCTGGCAATATCCTCCTCAACACCACACAGTGTACAGCTGGCCAATTTCTCCTCCACACCACACAATGTACAGCTCTCTATATCCTCCTCCCCTCCACACAATATACACCTGGCCATATCCTCCTCCACAACAGACAGTGTACAGTTGGTCACATCCTTCAACCGACCCACAAAGTGTAGAGCTGGCCATATCCTCCTCCCCTACAACAGAGTGTAGAGCTGGCCATATCTTCCTCTACACCATACAGTGTTCAGCTGGCCACATCATCCTCTCCACCACACAATGATACAATTATCCATATTCTTCTTCCCACCACAATATGAACACCTGGCAATATCCTCCTACACACAACACATTTACAGCAGGCCACATCCTCCTCCACACCATATAATGTAGGGCTGTCCATATCCTCCTCCACAACACACATAGTGTACAGCTGGCCACATCCTCCTCCCCACCACACAGTGTTCACCTGACCCCAATCTTTCTCCACACCACAGTGTACAGCTGGCCATATCTTCCTCCACACAACATAGTTCACACCTAGCCATATCCTCTCCCACACCTTACAGTGTAAAGCTGGCCACATCATCCTCAGCACAACTCAGTGTAAAGCTAGCCACATCCTCTTCCACATCACCAAGTGTACAGCTGGCCACATCCTCCTACACACCAAACAGTGTACCGCTGGCCACATCTTCCTCTACACCACACAGTGCACAGCTGGCCACATCCTCCTCCACATTACAAAGTGTACAGCTGGCCATATCCTCCTCCACACCACACATTGTACAGCAAGAAACATCCTCTTCTTCACAATTTAGTGTACAACTGAACACATCCTTTTCCACATCACACAGTCTGCAAATGATCATATCCTCCTCCACACCACAGAGTGTACAGCTGGCCAAAACCTTTTCCACACCAAACAGTCTAAGGATGAGCATGTCCTCCTCCACACCACACAGTCTGGAGCAGGCCACGTCCTCCTCCACACCACACAGTCTATAGATGTCCATATCCTCATCTCCACCACATAGTTTACAGCTAGCCAAATCGTCCGCCATACCAGTTAGTGTAGAGCAGTCACATCCTTCTCCACACAAAACAGCGTACAGCTGGCCACATCCTTTTCCACAACACATAGCATAATGATGACCACATCCTCCCCACACCACACAGTGTACAGCTGGCCACATCCTCCTCCACATCACACAGTATACAGCTTGCTACATCCTCCTCTCCACCACACAGCGTACAGCTGGCCAGATCCTCCTCCACACCAGATAGTGTACAGCTGGCCACATCCTCCTCCACGCCACATAGTCTACAGATGACCATATCTTCTTCCCCACCAAACAGTGTACAGCTAGCCACATCGTACTCCACACCACATACTGTAGAGCTGTCCACATCCATCTCCACACAATCCAACGCACATATGTCCACATCCTCCTCCCTACCAAACATTGTACAATTGGCCAGATCTTCCTCCACACTCCAAAGTGTTCATTTGGCTACAATCTCCTCCACACAACACAGTGTACAGCTGGCCACATCCTCCTCCACACCACACAGTGAACAGCTGGCAACATCCTCCCCCATACCACACAGTCTACAGATGGCTATATCCTCCTCCTCACCATACAATACTCAGCTAGTCACATCCTCCTCCACAACAGACAGTGTACAGCTGGCCTCATCTTTCTCCACACCACACAGTCTATAGCTGGCCACATCATCAGTACCACATAGCGTATAGCTGACCACATCCTCCTCCGCAACACACAATTTACATTTGGCAATATTCTCCTCCACACCACACAATGCACAGCTGGCCACATCCTCCTCCCCACAACACACAGTGCAGCTGGCCATATCCTCCTTCACACCACGTAGTGTACAACTGGCCATATCCTCCTCCACACCACACTGTTTACAACTGGCCACATACCAATTAGTACATCTGGCTATATTCTCCTCCACATCACACAGTGTAAAGCTAGCCACATCCTCCTCCACACCACTCATTGTACAGTTGGCTAGATCCTCCTCCACACCACAGAGTGTACAGCTAGCCACATCCTCCCTTCCCCCACCACACAGAGTAGAGCTGACCACATCGTCCTCCACACCACACAGTGTTCAGCTGGCCACATTCTCCTCACCACAGTATATAGAGCTGGCAACATACTCCTCCTCACCACACAGTGTACAGATGGCCATATCCTTCTCCACACCACAGTATATACACCTAGCCACATCCTTCTAGATACCACACAGTATAGAGCTTGCTAAATCTGCCTCTACACCACACAGTGTACAGATGGCCACATCCTCCTGCACACCACACAATGTAGAGCTAGTCATATCCTATCTCCATCACACAGTGTACACCTGGCCATATCATTCTCCACACCACAGTGTTTAAAGCTGGCCATATCCTCCTCCACACCATATAGTGTATAACTGGCCACATTCATCTCCACACCATTGTACAACTGGTCACATCTTCCTCCACACCACACAGTGTACAAATGGCCACATCCTCCTCCACATCACACAGTATACAGCTTGCTACATCTTCCTCTCCACCATACAGCGTACAGCTGGCCAGATCCTCCTCCACACCACAAAGTGTACAGCTGGCCACAGCCTCCTCCATACCACACAGTGTTCAGCTGGCCAAATCCTCCTCCACACCACACAGTCTAAAACTGGCCAAATCCTCCTCCACACCACACAGTTAACAGCTGCCTACATCCTCCTCCCCACCACACAGTGTACAATTTGCCAAATCCTCCTCCACCCAACACATTGTACAGCTAGCCAAATCCATCTCCAAACCAAATATCCTCATCCAAATCTCACAGTGTAGAGCTGGTCGCATCATTATCCACATCAGACTGTGTACAACTGACAAAATCCTACTCCACACCACAGAGTAAGAAGTGGCCATATCCTCCCCCACCCACACTGTATAGAGCTGGCCACATCATCCTCTATATCACACTTTGTACAGCTGGCCACATCCTACTCAACTCTAGGGAGTATACAGCTGTCCACATCCTTCTCCACGCCATACAGTGTACGGTCTCTCATATTCTCCACCACATCAAATTGTATAGCTGGCCACATCATCCTCCACAACACACAATGAACAACTGTCCATATCCTCCTCCCCACCACACAGTGTACATCTGGCTACATCCTCCTCCAAAGCAGACAATGTACAGCTAGCCACATCCTTCTCCACACCAAACAGTATACATATGACCAGTCCTTCTCCACATCACACATTTTACAGTTGGCCACATCCTCCTCCACAACAAACAATATACAGCTGACCATATCCTCCTCCTCACCACAATTAAGAGTACAGCTGGCCACATCCTCCTCCACACCACACAGTGTTCAGCTGGTCATATCCTCCTCCACACCACCCTCTGCACAGCTGGTCACATCCTCCTCCAAAAAAACACAATATACAACTGTCCATATCTTCCTACCCACCACACATTGTACACCTGGCCACATCTTCCTCTCCACCACACAGTGTACAGCTGGTCACATCCTCCTCCCCACCAAACAGTGTACAACTGGTCAAATTCTCCTCCATACCACACTTAGTACAGCTGGCCAAATCTTCCTCCACACCACACAATGTCCAGCTAGCCATATCCACCTCCACACCACACAATGTACAGTTGGCCATATCCTCCTCACCACCGCAAAGCGTACACATGGCCATATCCTCATCAAAACCACAAAGTGTACAGCTGGCTACATACTCCTCCACAATATATAGTGTACAACTAGCTACAATCACATACACACCACACAGTTTATAGCTGGCCATATTCTCCTCCAAACCACACAGTGTGCAGCTGGCCACATCCTCCTCCACATCACACAGTGTATCAAAGGCCACAAGTTCCTCTACAACACACATTGTATAGTATAGCTGGCCACATCCTCCTCTATATCACCAAGTGAACGGAAGGCCACATCCTCCTCCACACAATACAGTCGACAGCTGGCTACCTCCTTCTCCCCACCACACAGTGTACAGCTAGCCAAATCCTCATCGAAACCACACAGTATACAGCTAGCCACAACCCCCTCCTCACCACGCAATCTATAGCAGGCCAAATCCTACTCCACACCACATAGTGTAGAGCTGGCAACATCCGCCTCCACATCACACTGCGTAAAGATGGCCACATCCTTCTCAACACCACAGAGTCTACAGCTGGCCACATTCTCCTCTCCACCACACAGTGTCGAGAAGGCCACATCGCCTCCACAACACACAGTGTAGAGCTGGCCACATCCTCCTTCCCATCATACAGTATGTAGCTGACCAAATCATCCTCACTACCACTCAGTGTACAGCTGACCACATCCTTCTCCACACCACACAGTTGACAGATGACCACATCCCCCCTCCACACCACAGAGTCTACGGCTCTCCACATCCTCAATACAATATACAGCTAGCCAAATCCTCATCCATAGCACAAAGTGTACCGCTGGCCACATCTTCTTCAGTGTCAAATAGTGAACAATTGGCTACATCCTCCTCCACACACCACAATGTACAGCTGGCCAAATCCTCCTCCACACCACACCTGTCGACAGCTGGCTAGATCCTCCTCCCCACCACACAGTGTGCAGCTAGCTACATCCTCCTCCACACCACACAGTGTACTTCACCACAGTCTACAGCTAGCTATATCCTCCTCCACACCAGACAGTGTACAGCTGGCCATATCGTCTTCCGCACCACACAATGCACAGCTGGCAATATCCTCCTCCATACCACATCCACCTCCAAACCAAACAGTCTACAGCTGGCCATGTCTTCTTCCACACCACATAGTCTACAGCTGGTGACATCCACTTCCCCACCATATAATGTCCATCTAGCCATATCCTCCTCAACACAACTCAATGTACAGCTGGCCACAACCTTCTCCACACCAAACAGTCTACAGATGACCATATCCTCCTCCATATCACAGAGTGTACAGCTGGCCACATCCTCCTCCAAAGCACACAATATACAGCTGACCATATCCTCCTCCCCAACACACAGTGTAAAACTGACCACATCTCCTCACCACCACTCATTGTAGAGCTGGCCACATCCTTCTCCACACCAAACAGTCTACAGATGACCATATTACCCTCCGAACCACACAATCTACAGCGGTCCATATCCTTCTCCACAAAATACGGTATACTTCTAGCTACATCCTCCTCCACACCACACAGTGTACCGTTAGCCACATCCTACTCCAAACCACACAGTGTACAGCTGGCCACATCCTCCTCCACACCAAATTGTATACAGGTGGCCACATCCTCCTCCAGACCACAAAATGTACAGAAGTCCATATCCTCCTCCATACCAAACTGTGTACAGCTGGCCATATCTTCCTCCACACCACACCGTGTACAGGTGGCCAAATTCTCCTCCAAACCAGAAAGTGTACAGGTGGCTATATCCTCCTCCAAACAACACAATGTACAGCTGTCCATATCCTCCTCCCCACCAGACAGCGTAGAGCTGGCCATATCCTCCTCCCCACCACAAAATGTACAGCTGGCCATATCCTTCTCCACATTACACAAATGACAACTGGCCCTATCCTCCTTCCCACCACAAAGTGTACACATGGCCACATGCTCATCGAAATCACAAAGCGTACAGCTAGCCGCATAATCCTCCACACCACACAGTATACAACTGGCCACATTTACCTCCACACCACACAGTGCAGAGCTGGCCACATTTTCCTCGAAACCCAACAGTGAACAGCTAGCTACAGCCTTCTTCCCACCACACGGTGTCCAGCTGGCCACATCTTCCTCCACACTACACAGTGTACAGCTGGCCGCATCCTCCTCAACATCAAACAATGTGCAGCTGGCCATATCTTCCTCCACACCACACAATGTAGAGCTGGTCATATCCTATTCTGTACCACACAGTGTACAGCTGGCCATATCCTCCTCTACACCACGCAATTTACAGTTGGCCATATCCTCCTCCCCACCACACTGTGTACACCTGCCCACATATTTTTCCCTACCACACAGTGTACACCTGCCCACATCCTTCTCCACTCCACACACTGTACAGTATGCCACATCCTCCTCCACACCACATATTCTTCACTTAGCCATATCCTCCTCCACACCGCAAAATGTACAGCTGGCCATATTTTCCTATACACCACACAAAATAGAGCTGGCCTCATCCTCCACCACACCATACAATTTACAGCTGGCCATATCCTTCTCCCAACCACAGAGTGTACACCTGCCCACGTCCATCTCCACACCACACAGTATACAGTTGGCTACATCTCCTCCATACCATATAGTGTACACCTGGCCACATCCTCCTCTACACTACACCGTGTACACCTGGCCACATCCTCCTCCACACAGCAGAGTGTACAAATGACTACATTCACCTCAACAACAGTGTACAGCAGGCAACTTTCTCCTCCCCGTCCCGCAGTGTACAAATGGTCATATGTTCCTCTAAATCACTCAATGTACTGCTGGCACACATCCTCCACACTACACAGTGTACAGCTGGCCATATCATACTCCACAAAACACAATGTACAGTTGGCCACATCTTCCTCTACATGACACAGTGTGGAGCTGGTAACATCCTCTTCCACACCACACAGTCTACAGCTGGCGAAATTCTACTCCACACCAGACAGTCGAGAACTGGCTATATCCTCCTCCCCACCACATAGTGTACAGATAGTCACATCCTCCTCCACACCACACAGTGTACACCTGGCCATATCCTCATATGTACCACACTATGTACATTTGGCCACATAATCCTCCACACCACACAGTCTACCGCTGGCCACGTCATCTTCCACACCACACAGTATAGATGGCCATATCCTCCTCCCCACCATATAGTGTCCAGCTAGCCATATCCTCCTGCACACTACTCCATGTACAACTGGTCACATACTTCTCCACACTGCACAGTCTACAGATGACCACATCCTCCCCCACATCACACAGTGTACAGCTGGCCACATCCTCCTCCACGACACACAATATACAGCTGACCATATCCTCCTCCCCACCACAGAGTGTACAACTGACCACTTCTCACCACCATTCAGTTTACAGCTAGCCACATCCTTCTCGACACGACACAGTCTACAGATGACCACAACACCCTCCACACCACACAACCTACAGCTGTCCATATACTTCTTCAAAAAATACAGTATTCAGCTGGCAACATCCTCCTCCACAGCACAGAGTGTAAAGCTGGCCGAATCCTCCTCCACACCACACAGTGTACAGCTGGCCACACCTTCCTCCACACCACACAGTGTACAAGTGGCAATATCCTACACCAAATTACACAATATACAGCTGTCCATATCCACCTCCCCACCAAACAGTGTACACCTGGCCGCATCCTAATCCCCACCAAACAGTGTAGAGCTGGCAACATCCTCCTCCCAACCATAAAGTGTACAGATGGCCATATTCTACTTAATACCACACCCTGTACATTTGGCCAAATCCTCTTCCACATCACACAGTGTAAAGGTGGCCACATCCTCCTTCAAACCACACAAAGTGCAGCTGTTTTTATCCTCCTCACCACCACAAAGTGTACACGTAGCCACATCCTCATCGAGACTGCAAAGTGTACAGCTGACCATATACTCCTCCACTTCACATTGTGTAAAACTGGCCATATTCACTTCCACACCACACAGTGTACAGCTGGCCACATTCTCCTCCAAACCAAACAGTGTTTAGCTGGCCATATCCTACTCTACACCAAACAGTGTCGAGCTGGCCACATAAACCTCCACACCACACAATATACAGCTGGCCACCTCCTTCCACATCAAACAGTATACAGCTGGCCAAATCCTCCTCTTCAGCACACAGTGTATCGCTTTCCATATCTTCCTCCACACCACAGTGTACAGTTGGCCACATCTTCCTCCACACAACACAATTTACAGCTGGCCATAACCTCTTCCCCACCACACAGTGTACACTACCCACGTCCTTCTCCACGCCACACAGTGTAAAGTTGGCCAGATCCTCCTACACACCACATAGTGTACAAATGGCTATATTAAATTACACACCAAACATTCTCCTCCCCACCCCAGAGTGTTTAAGTGGCTATATCCTCCTCCAAACGACACAGTGTACTGCTGGCACACATCTTCATTCACACCACACAGTGTACAGCTGGCCACATCCTCCTCCACGCCATACAGTGTACAACTGGCCACATCTCCCTCCACATGAAACGGTGTAGAGCTGGCAAAATCCTCTTCCACACCACTCAGTCTACAGCTGGCCAAATCCTACACCACACCAGAGTCGGCAGCTTGGTACATCCTCCTCCACGCCACAGAGTCTACATCCGGCCAAATCCTTCTCTACACCGAACAGTCTACAACTGGCTATATCCTCCTCCACACCACACAATGAACAGCTGTCCATATCCTCCTCCCCACCACACTACATCCTCCTCCAAAGCAAACAATGTACAGCTGGCCACATCCTTCTCCACACCACACAGTATACAGATGACCAATCCTCCTCCACATCACAAAGTTTACAGTTGGCTACATCCTCCTCCACAACAAACAATATACAGCTGACTATATCCTCCTATCCACCACACAGTGTACAGCTGACCACATGTCCTCACCATAACTAGGAGTACAGCTGGCCACATCCTCCTCCACATCACACAGTGTACCGCTGGCCACATCCTCCTCCAAAGCACATAACGTACAGCTGGCCACATCCTCCTCCACACCACACAGTGTTCAGCTGGTCATATCCTCCTCCACACCATCCTGTGCACAGCTGGCCACATCCTCCTCCAAAAACACAATGTACAACTGTCCATATCCTCCTGACTACCACACATTGTACACCTGGCCACATCCTCCTCTCCACCACACAGTGTACAGCTGGTCAT
>JAUUDW010090794.1:0-15847 GCA_032361385.1 Panulirus guttatus
AGGATATTCATTCTTCAATCATACTTCATAAACTTTTTGGTATACATTAGTATCTGCTATCACTGCAAATCAAATTGTTAGTTATAGGATTATTTCAAGTGTCCCTTAACTGGACCTTTGTCAAAAGAATTCAGATTTTTACAGTGCTCACTTTAATCCCTTTTACTAGTATCTGTTGACTCTAGTGATGCAGTGAATATGTTGTAAAAATTCTTAGAAATCACATTAATGAAATTGCCATAGTTAATTGGACTCCTACACATCTGACAATCACCTTCAAGATTTTTTTTTTTTTTACTGGCTTTTCTTTTTGTATTAACAGTATCCTTTTCTTCATAACAGAAACTTGATACCATTCCAAGAATCCTTATCAAATCAAACATTCTTGAAAGTAATTTTTGGGTGCAATAGAGATCTGCTAGTTTTAGTGTTTTCACTAATGTGATTTGAATCAATCCCATAAGGTAAATTCACCATGTCACAAAATTAAGCATTTACCCACTTCATATTGTAAAATTTTAAGTATTCTATAATCCAGCTTGCTTACAAGTACTGTATTTTCTTGTAATATGAATTATCTGATAGAATCATTAAATGTGTTGTGTTGTTACGTAAATGGGAAAGAGTTGATAAAGTAATTACATTTGTCTGCCTTTAGCTGGTAAGGGTTAATTCAGATAGTTTTATTGGAACTGCGTTACTCGCTAATTGTTGATTTGATTATTTCACCAGAAGCTTTGCATAGCACACTGAAGAGACAGGAAGAAGCTAGCCGACATTGTAGCTGATTATATACATATTCATTTGAACAATAAGTAAAATCTTCATAGAAGAACCCATTTTGATACAAATATTGAAATGATATTGTTTACTGTAAAGTTTTGGACACAATGTTTGGTCTTAAGCAGAATTTGTACCTGTGCTCAGGTATACAAGCAAGGTTGAGAAAATAGTAGATCAGTATTCAAAAGGAAGTTTTCTTCCCTTTAAATTTGCTGGAGAACTAAATGTGCAATTTACACCTACTTTACTTTTGGCTACATAATACTTCTAGTAGGACTTAAGAAAACATTTGTCTAGTGAAAATACAGGAGTTGTATTTTAGTATACAATTTATATTTTTTCATTTCCACAGCAACCTGCAAAAGTTTGATTCAAAATCAGAGGAGAAACTGCAGCTGAGGATGAAACCAGCTAATTTTACTGGGCCAGATCACCTGAAGGACTTGATTGGAAAATGCTTCAAACATCGAGATTCAAAGTTAGAACTGAACATTATACAATCATTTCTTTTGAATTCCTGTGCTTAAGAGCACTGACGGTAATACTTGTATCTGATTAAAACCAAAGTAGGAGTAGGTGGGTTTGAAAGTTTCAGAAGTACATTAGAGTTAGGTAATGTCACCATGGTTTTTATGGTTTTATAAATAGGAGAAAGTCTGAGATGAGGTCATTGTGAGTGGCTGAACCATGACATGATGTAATGAAGACATTCGTAGCTGCTTTTTATTTTCAATTACTTTGTTGTCGAAGGATGTTGACAGTCACATTATGAGTGAGTGTGTCATGTCTGAAAGAGATTGGTAGGCTGTTTATTATCGTTTGGATAGGAAGTGTTAGGAGGTGTGATGTTAAGGAAAGATGTCTGTGATAATGTATAGGTGTAGAGTAGAGGGATGTGAGGAAGAAGAGATGTGCTTAAGTGCCTTAGAGAATGGGTTGATGGTAAAATGTTCAAGAATTTTACATAAATTATATGTTTCAGCTTTCTGTTGATGTGAAAGTATTTTCATGGGTAGAAGTAAGAGCATTAGAAATTAATAGTATGATGTGAGGTAAGAATTAAGAAAATAGATGGAACAGAAAATGAAGTGTGAGGAGATTATTAGAAAGATTAAGGGAAAAAGGCTGTTATTATATTACTGGATTTGTCTATAGATTACATCCTCAATTTTTACTGATTTCAGACCCCCACTTTCTTTTTCACACTTCATCATGCACAAGCCATCCTTCTAGAAATTTCAACTTATACTGACTAATGCCCATTCATGGAGATATTTCTTTTGTGTTCATTTTCTATGAACATGTCATTTCATTTCATACTTTTTTCACACATATCTGCCATTTCCCGTGTCAGCAAGGTAGCGTCAAGAATAGAGGACTGAGCCTTAGAGGGAAAATCCTTACTTAGCCCCATTCTCTGTTCCTTCTTTTGGAATAGTAAAACAGGAGGGAAGGATTTCCCGCCCCCCTGCTCCCATCTCTTTTAGTCACCTTCTACGACACGCAGGGAATATGTGGGAAGTATTCTTTCTCCCCTATCCCCAGGATATGATTATTATTAACTCTATTTCATTATTCACCCAATTTCTATTAGTGTGAGCTAAAGTCTTGGAGTGTTTTAACCCTTAGGTAAGGCAATTGCAATACTTTTCTGTGCACAGTGGAGGCAAATTTTCATATACCAAAAAAGTATATCTTCAAGATTATTCTGTTGATTAACTTGAATATTGTTTTCTGAGTCATTATTATGGTTTTTCTTTTTTTTAACATTTGAGGCTCTAGTTACGGATAAAAGTCCACATCAAGGCTGGGCCTTGACTGAAATATAGAAAGGATAATGAAAAGGAAATATAAAGAGACAAGGGAAACATTTAAGAATTTTGGAGGAAGTGACAAACCTGTCCTTTGAAATGTGCCAGGTCATTTTTACTGGGAAAGACATAAGAAGGTAGAGAGTTCCAAAGCTTTAAGGTGTAGGGAAAGAAACAATTATCAGAACAGCCCACCCCTGAGATGCCAACAGCCATGCACTAATCATTTGACATAGCATCTTGCCAAGTATTGTGTGGGCTGTCTAGTGGTTAGTGCACACAAGCAGCCAGCTCACAGGAGCAAAGTTGCCCCTAATCCTCTTTTTCAAGGGCAGTATAATGTTACAGGATTGATTTATGAATTACATCCTTAGAAAAATAGTAGAATCCTTAGGTGTGAAAAGTTCTTTGATGAGACTGTACCCCAAGTGATACATTTTCGAGCAGGCCACATCCACTGGATAGGACTGCAAATTACATATTTGTGCTGTATGGTAGGGACTTTTACACTCATGGGGCCCCATCTCTTGAACGCTTTTTACGATCATACAACCTCTTGAATTTATGTGTTCTGTCTGCATTACCATATCCTCATTCAATTTGTTCCATTCATCCACCACTCATATTATAAAAGTACTTCTCTACATCCTTATTTACAAGTTTCTTACTTAATTTCATGCTATGTGTATGGTTGCTTTAACCCTATATCTCTCAGAGAACTATCCACTGTCCTTTTCATCCATCTCTTTTAAAAACTTGAAGGGTGTGATCAGGTCCCCTTTATATGTGTGTGTCGCTTTGTGGGATGAGAATTGGACAGTTGAGGAGTAAAACTTAAGTGTCTTTAGTGAGGAAGTTGCATTATTGATGTGAGGAGTCTTGTATTGTAATCTGTCAGTGTTTATAATGCTGGAGAGATGAGAAAGATGAAACTCTAAATTTCTGCAGAATGGTAGTTTCAGATGGATGTGTTTGGTTGAGTGGTATTTAAAACTAGTTTTGGATGCAGTTGCTTTTCATTTTATTGATGAGAAAAAAATGCATTTGTACTAGATATTTTACTTTGCTTAATTAGGATCTCTACCATACCTATGGGTGAGAATCATCTGCAATAACTTGTGTTTTCAATGAAAAATATTACAAGATGGCAAGGCCTAGTTTAAGATACTCTTTAAGAATTTTGATTGCTGGTCTGTAGAGAAAGCTTAAACCTTGAATTTCCGCAGTGTAGTTTCAGATGGGTGTATGTCTAGTAGAGAGGTATTTAAGTCTGGGTTTGGAGGGCACTTGCATTTCATTGTTGTGGAGAGAACAAATGCTCTCTTACAAGATGTTTAACCTTGCTTGATTGTGATCTTTACTTCACTAATGAGTGAAAATCATCTGCCAATAACTTATGTAATCAGTGAAAAATAGCTCCTCTGGTGTTTTTGGAGTCACCTGAATCACATCTTGGTCAGAAATGGAGCATGTATGAGGCACATGTTACTCCCCATGCTCGTGAAGCTCAATCATTTCCAGCTTCTCAGCAATGATGAGGTATTTCTGGGATCTCTTACCAAATGTAACACTGATAGCATTCTTCTTCTTCTATAATTTACTATACAAAATTAAAAAACTATAGTTCTCCGAGAATACAGGCATTGAGTTTGTTAGTGTGTTGGCCAAGGACACACTTATCTCACATTTTATCTTAAAATTTCTATTCAGATTATCTTTGTAGATGTAAACGTACAAAAAGTAGTGTTGCAAAATTAATTTAATGTAAATCAGTGTAAGACTATTTGTATATGTACAAAGAACAGAGTATGATAGTTTAATAAAGAAAAGTGAACCGAGATGATGTGGAATTGGTGTTTCAAAACTTTAGAAAACTATGATAACTCACATTTTGAGCTCCTGACATACAGTATCCCAGACTGAGGTGAGGAACTAACAGACTGTTCCATTATATCCTGTTCTCACTCTGGTAGATCTATACCATACTGGTCTACCTTTGTTATGTTACAAATTTCACAGAATTTTCCATTAAATCCAGAACTTAGCTCGATGGATTCTTAAAGGTCCGTTAGAAGCCAGATGCTGAGACACTGAAATCTCTTAACATAGGATTTCACTAGAGCTTCATCAAGTTCCTCAAATAGCTAATGAAAATAAGAGAAAAAAGGAAGATGCTCAGTACTGAAGAAAGAGTAGACATCACATAAGAGATCAAGCAAGGTACACCCAGAGCAAGGATTAAGGGTTAGGAGTTGATATTGGAAAGTCAGCTGTAGATGCTATCTTACAATGGAAGGATAATTTTTCTGAATTCTGCTGTGCAAGCAAATGTAGAGTGCTCAGTAAGCCAAAATTTGAGAAACTAATAATCTAAAGTTATGGAGGAATGGTACAAGACTAGTAGTACACTCCAGCTCCTGTGAATAATGTATGCAGACCAGAGAAGGTAACAGTGCAACTTTCTTTTATGTGAGTGCATATTGCTAAAACATTATGCTATTTTCTTTAGAAAAATTTCAGTAATAGGTAATATTTCTCAAAACAGCATTACTGCAATTGAAGTCCATCATTCTATAATCCAGATTCGTCTATTATCCAACAGTCTCCAGCTCTCAAGGTGCTTTGACATAATGTTGTTCACTGTAATTGTATCTCAGTTACCATGTAATCCTCTTTCATTTCACTAATTGTTGTAGGAATGAAATATGAATTACACAAGTGATTTTATTATTGTTATTCTTTCAGATATGAGTATATGTTTTGCCCCTTCCAGAACATCACCCAAGAAGACATCCAAGCTTATTATGAACCCTACAAAGGTGTTCTAGGGTATGCCATCCTTTTGTGTACCAGCAATATTATTTTCACATCTTTTGTGGGATGATACCAAGCTTACTCAAGTAATAGTTGATTTAGTGTTTAGGATAACCCAACTTTTTGTCAGAAATCCTTAATTTTCATATGTCTCATGCATAAGTCGACCCTAGTTTTTGAGGAATTGCAATAAGAATATTATGGTGAAGTGATGTTTTAACTGTTATGATGTTTATGTTTTTTGTGTACAGTGTCACATGAAAATAGCATAAACCCAAGATACGTATCGTAAGTTTTTATGTGTAAGTCATATATATATCCATCCAGTCTTATTGCAACATCCTTTAGTACCAGTGTTATGTCTCATAAAACTGTTTTTGAAATGAGAAAGCCCATCATATATGAATCCACACAGAAGGGGACACTATCAGTATATCAATAACAACAACAGAAATATTACCAACAGCTTTGCCAGACTTTTTGTTAGACTTAATAGGAACAAATTCCAGCCTAGTAGCTCTGTACTGCCATAAACAGTAAGGTATAGAAATAAAAGGAGGCAGTAGCACTGCAGTAAACGTAAAACAAGAGGTGAGATAAATCTTTCTTTGTAAAGTGCAATTTGGGGATTAAGTGTGGTTTTGTCTTCAGTGTAACCAAGAAGGATAACTAGGATACAAAATGCAAGGCTAAGCTTAGATTACAATAGGTATACTGGGTTGAGCTAAGGCTAACATTGCTTAGCATGAAGAATGCATGCTTGGCTTACAGGTAATTGATAATCTGACACTGTATACATTAATTTAGTTTAGGATTGGGAGCTTAGCTTGCAGTAAGCTTGTCTTAGTTCTTTATTATGGTTGAAGATAACATTTGGCCCTCTGTCATGCTGGAATTTCATCCCCCCTCAAAAATATAACACATGTATAAGTCAACTCCTTATTTTTCGTCCCTTAAAAGTTGGTTCAGAAAGAATAAGCTTGACTTGTACACAAATAGAAGTGGAAATCTTGCAAAGCATTTTCTTTTCACTGTAGGAGACTTAAGGGCCAGCACCCTTTCCTTGTGCCAGGGGTTTTAAAACTGTAAAAAATTATAATAAATCACATTTTGCCTGACAGTGAATAGAGTACATTCCCCTTATTACAGAAATGTATAACTCCTCTTACAGCACCTATCCAAACAGCATCTGTGCAGTTAAAGAGAGTGTGTGTATGGATATTTCTGCAAATACATGGGTATATTGATGTTTTATTATTATTTAAGCAGTTCATGTTTCCATTACACCAGTGCAATAGTATGCATCACAACTTGTGTTAGCACTTAGCAAAATGTGTGGTGATATATTTTGGAGCATTAGGCAGGATCATTGTAGAAGTAGTCAGTAGGAACATTATGTAGGAGCCTTTGCAAATAGTGCACTTGACTTGGCCTTTGCTAGTGGCCTGTCAAAGGTGAGGCACTAAAGGCTTAGAAGAGGCACTGGAGTTCACTAGTTACGAAGACTCTATTGCCATGGCCACCCCCTTTAGGGAGTTCTAGAAGGGAACAGTCATCAGAGAGACAGATAGATAGATAGAATTTGGATGAACATTTATCATAGTTTATGGTAGAAATCTTTACCGTAAGCAACATTCTGTGTTGAAGGATACTTTCTCTTATTAAAGGAATATTATTGACTGCTGTAAGGCAACAAAAAGCAGAATGTTAAAAGCCAACATTGACCATAGATATCTGGACAAAAAATCTTGTGCAAGAATTTAAAAGTACAAAATCCATATGTGTACCACCCACAGTAGATAGAAACAGAGCCCTGGCATTTACCAGCTACAGTGATAGCATTAACCTTTATCAAAATATTTTTTCAGCCATGAAATTTACTTTTGGTTTAGATTCAGTAGAACTTAACTAAGGAATCTAAAGATAGTGTTTAAATGTATCTCATTACTCATTGAACTGTAAGCTAAATACTTTAGTTTTAATTTTCCTCCTTTTTCCTTTTACAGTTGCCAAAAACAGTGGGGTTTTTAGAAATGTTATGTAGAGTTATTTCCACCCACTAATCCTGCCATTGTACTTAGAATAGTTTTGTGAATGTTTTCTTACAGCATATTTTTTCAGAAGTCATTATCCACAGGGTCTGGGCTGACTGGGTTATTAAAGACAACAAATTTGAAATGATGAACATGATTGAAGGTAGTTTCTGTGGAAATGGAATGCATCGTTCCACTAAGGTTGGTAATGGATTTCTCATTAGATTTTATTTCATATGTCAAAAACCAATTTTGAAAGCATTAGTTGAAAACACTGCTGTTAAACATAGTATTTTAAGCTCAAAAAAGTTTTCCACATATTGTAGTTTAGTCACAAGGTACAGTAATCCCTCAATTTACCAAACTAATAGGGGGGAAGGGGTTGTCTGTTACTGACGAAAGTCCCTTAAATCAAATGTAACCATTTTTTGATACAGTATACAGTAATACAATTTACAGTTCACATGCTTTCTTATAAGTCCTCTATCACTTGATGTCATTTTGAATTGTAAGGATTGCATAATAATTCAATAAAGTCACAATTCTCTGTATACAACGTGACCACACGATAGCTTGAGGTAGACTATGGGAGCTTTTACACCAAAGTACACGACGCACGTGGCATGCCACTTGAAAGCAAACCTTTAGAAACAAATGAAACCTTTCACAGAAGAGTGGTGTGACTCAATGCATGTGCCACATGTCCCTTGGATGCCACTGCCTTGGTTGTGCAGTCTGTGGAGGGGAGTACACGATTTCTTCATGTTCTCAAGAACAGTTATTCAGCATGCCTCTTCTAGAAAGTGAGGCATATAATGTAGACTTTGTTCAAATTGTTAAAACTTACAAGTGTTTGTATGACACAACATCACCAGATTACAGCTCAAAGGATGAGCAGGACAAGGCATGGAACTACATGGCCCAGAAGTTTTTCTCTTTATGCATACAGTAAGGCTGCTTAAACTTCTATGGATGCAGCTTAGTTGCCTTGGAACTACATACGCACTGTGAATTCCTACATTGTCTCTCAGATACAGGTGTGCCCACCACTTCTTATGGTTTCTTCTGGTGATTACAACACTGTTCAGAGCAATTATATCAGCGTCATGATCCAATGATGACATCTCGTGAACTGAGCAGGGAAACCATACACGCGCCACATGTCACTTGTCACTTTGGTCTGAAATCACTGTGTCGTGTGTCACTTGCCACTTGCCACCCTGCCACATGTTTCATTGGTGTGAAAGCTCCCTAAGACCAAAACAAAGTGAGTATACCCCACTATACCAAAAACAAGTGCATATGAAATGCGTATGGTGTGGCGTTTGAGATTTTTCCAGTTATTACTGATTAATGTATTAATATTTGCCCGGTCCATTAAATCCGAAATCCGTTATATAGAGGTCCGTTAAGTCGAGGGATTACTGTATTTTGAATGATTTGTAGTCTTATTACTTATGGTAACATATCTGCTTGCCTTGTTTGGTTACATCTAGCTAGAATTTGGACAGAAATTTGTCATATTAGTTAAGATCATATTGTATTGTATCAGATTATTTGGATATTTTACCATAACAGATTATGTCATAGGATATAAGATGAAAGAGTGAAATGCATGGCAGACTGATGAGATTAGGAATGCTGTGGAAGAGAATGAAAAGGCATATGATAGATTGTTTGAAAGGAATGTACTGGTGGAAGTTCAGCAAAAGAGGAGAAAGTGTTAAGTGGAATGCTAAGCTGTTAGAGGAAAGCAAAGAAAGAGTAGAGAAGATTTTGGAAGAAAGTTGAGTGAAAAGTTTAAGGCAAATAAGAATTGTACCGGAAGGAAATGAAAGAGGATACAAGAGTGGAGATGTTAATGTGAGAAGTAAGGAAGAGGATTTGCTGAATCAAAAGAAGGAGGTGAAAGACAGCTGGAAAGAGTATTTTGAAGAACTGATGAATGTGGGAGATGGTGAGGCAGCAATTGTTACATGCATGATTATGGGTGATGAAAGGAAATAGCCACAAGTTTAGTGGTCTGTAGCAAGAAGGGAGGTGAAAAGAGCGATAATGAAGTTGAAGGTAGGAAAAGCACGAGGAGTGGATGGGATTACTGCTGAAATGTTGAAGTATGGAGGAGACTCTGTGATAGTGTAGATGCATTTGGCATTTGATTATGTAACTTACCATGGAAACAGAAGGTTGTGCCTGAGGATTGGGTGCAAACTGTTATTGTTCCTTTATTCAAAGGAAAAAGGTGTTAAGGATGTATGTAGCGATTATACTGAATTAAGTCTGTTATGTATACCAGAATAGTGTATGCAAGAATGATGATTGATATAGTGATGGAAGTGACTGAATGCAGAATAAGTGAGGAGCATGGGGGTTTTTAGGAAAGGTAGGGGATGTGTAGATTAGATTTTTAGTGTGCAAATGACTATAGAAAATCATCTAGCTAGAGGTAAGAAACTGTATGCAGCTTCTGTGGATCTGGAGAAAGCACATGACAGAGTTGAGTGGAATGCTTTATGGGAGGTGTTAAGAATATATCAGGAAGGGGGACAGCTGTTGAATGGTGTGAAAGCCTTCTATAGAGTACCAAATGCACATGTAAGAGTGGATGAAAAGTTGAGCGAAAGTTTTGATATACGTGTGGGTGTAATGCAGAGCTGTGTGATGTCACAGTGGCTTTTAAGCATATATATGGATGGAGTGGTATGAGAGATAAAAGCAAAACTAGGGAAAGGGGGTGCAGAGATGGAGTGTGGCGGTGAGGTATGGAGGCTAGTGACAAGCCTGTTTGCGGATGATACAGTGTTTGTTGCTAAGAGTGAAGAGGAGTTGCAGAAGGTTGTAAATGTGAGTAAAAATAAAGGAATGATGTTTAAAAGGAAACAGAGTGAAAGTATAGAATTTCCAAAACCCAATAGAGTGACAGAAGAAAATGTACTAAACTGTGTTAAAGATATGAGGGACAAAGACCGGAAGAGCTGAGAGAATTTAGGTATTTAGGAGCTAAATATATAAGTATTTAGTGAAGTTAAGAATTTAAGTATTTAGTATTTACGAATGAGTTGTGGAGTGGTACAGTGGGTGATACGTAATACTTTAAGGTAGTTTGGGCATGTGGAAATAATGCTAGATGGGGAGTTTACGAGGAGAGTGTACGATAGTACAATTAAAGGGGTTGCTGTGAGAGGAAGACCATTTGTAACATGGGGAAATAGAGTGGAAGAGTACTGGAGGGAGAGAAATCATGTAAGTATGCAAAGAAGCATGTAAGGACAGGGATAAATGGAGACTCCTTTGCTGCGGGCACTCCCTTGATGGGAGTTCTCAGAGGGAATGGGCTTCAGAGATATAGATTTATAGTTAGGTAGATGATGTGGAATGACTTTTTCTTGAGCAAAGGACATTCCCATAATCCAGAGCTGAAAGCCATCTTGTAACCTACACCCTCCTGTCACCTTTAATGGCCACTCAATGAAACAACTATTCTTGTCATGACATGTGACTCACACATAATATTCATTCCATACACCACAAACATAAACACAAAAGCAACAAATAAACTAGATGCCCTTAAAACACTGATTGGTACTAGATTTGGACAAGAAAATAATTTTCCTAGTATCCTCTATGAATGATTCATCCTCTCCACCCAAAACTGTGCCTCAGGTACCTGGCTATCAACACTGTCAGAAGCAAATATGATATAGCTGTAAACTACATAAAACAAATCACTTAAAACAATCACTGACTTCCCAGTAACCACAAATACTTATTATATTACCTGCATAGTGAAAAAAAAGATCCTCCCAATGCAGTCTCACCTCAGTATGCTTGGCATATTAATAACTTACCTTTAGCCTCCAAATAGAAATAAAAAGTTACACCTGCTTCACACTCAACATCCTATACTCGTAGATCCTCCACCCATGAGAAATACAACAGGGACAAAACTTATTCACACCAAAATGACCCAAGAAGCACATAAGACTCCCTTCCAAGTCACTCTTAAACATTACCCCTTTATACATACACCCATCTGAAACCAGGCTTCCAAGACATATACAAGTTACACTTTCTTATCTACACTGTGGACACCACCCATCCCTTCAATATTACTAACTCGATTACACCACATTGCAAGACCCTCTGTTCTTATAATGCAACCATCACAATGAAGATGCTGAACAGTTATTGCTCATTTGCCCAACAAAGCAAGACTATCTGGGTTCCCAAGGCTATTTTCTGATGAGGGAAGTATTGGCTAAACATGCAAACTTTTCAAATTATTTTACATATGCCATTGACTTTTGTCACCTTTTGCAGTGGTCTATGCTTGAACTTTAATCAGTGGCCAGAGTTGAGATGAAACTAGGGGCATATTTGGTGTACACTTGTTTATTAAGCATAATTGAATGTTAGAGATATCTTCAATGTCTGCCTTTAAATCAAGCAGTGCATGATATTATGTAGGCACACAGTGTACACTTTATGGCTAAGCAAAACAGATTGAAATTGGCACTGTTGATGTACTGTAAATCTGTGTGTATTACACAGAGCTTTGTTAAGAAAAGGACTACGTAATTTTGTATTCAAACTATTCATCTACAATTTTGTGTTTTTTATTTGACGATGATAGCATTATTATTCTTCAATAGGTAATTCTTCATTGTGGGGCAACTTCTGAATTAGTTTCGGTTACTGAGCCAGATAAGTGCAGGTAAGTTACAAAAGGTCAAGGTTATGTACTTACTGAAAATTTTAGTGCTCAGGTTATTACCTGGTTTGTTTAGCAGTGTGTGTCTCTAATTATATTCACAGTTTGAGTGCTCTTCTTTCTTGTATTTGATATGCTCATGTTTAATTCTTTATGGTGTCATTGAAATACTAAAGTATAATGTGTATGGCACCAGATTTTGCTGTATCTAAAGATGGATCTGCTCATTGTTTCCATTATGTGACAAATATTGAGACAGCATGTGTATCTTCACCTATCTTACCAGAGTTTTATAATGATTGTAGGTATTTGGCTAAGTTTGAAACTCCCGAAGTATGTGGAGAGAATGCAGTGGTGGTGTATCCAAGGCTGCCAGCTAATCTTCGACATCGATGGGATGATGCATTGCTGGATCAACATAATGGTTTCCTAACAAAAAAGGTATAGTGAAAATTATGTAACAAATATTTCATTCTGTTTTTTCATTAAATTCTTTGGGCTCACAGTCACCCTACAACCCATCAACCATATCATCCTTTCACTTGATTTTTGTTGTCATGCATTTTCCTCTGACTAGATTATGTTTTCTTACTTGTTTCCTATAAACCGAAGAAGAGCAGCACTTGACCTTTAGCATAGCATGGACCATATACTAAGTTTCTACCACCTCCACTTTATTCTTTTGTAATTTGATATTGCCCTCCTTTGCAGTGTATCATGCATGTTAAGAGATACTTTAACATCAGGGATAGGACCTTTTAACCCCCAGTATTTCTAGAGAGGAATTACTGGCATATCCCATGCTCTTCTATACACTCAACCATGATAGCAGCAATTCACTTGGTTTGGGCCACTTTTGGCCACAAGCAGCACAAATTTCTTTAGGACCACAAGCTTACAGGACATTTGCTACCAGACTTTCTTTTCCATCCCATGAATCAGTTTTCCTTCTTTATATATAGTGCTGGCAGAAAAAACTGGCGCACCCTACTTACAGTGTGATGCACCATAAAAAGATACCAATAAACAAGAAAAAACAGGTAATCACCCCCTTAGTACTTCGTATGACATCCCTTGGCCTTAATACAATCCTGAAGGTGCTTGGGAACAGATGCTGCAAGATGCTGAAAGTATGTAGGGTCAAGGTTGTCCCAAATATCCTGGATGGTAGCCTGGAGCTTAGGAATGCTGGATTTATCCCACCCACAAAACTGTGACTTTATAATCGACGACAAATTCTCAATAGGGTTAAAGTCAAGTGAGTTACCTGGCCAGTCCTGAATGTAAGTCATGCCACTCACACCACAAAATGCAAACCAGTCACATATTAATTTGGCAGTGTGGTACAGTGCACCATCTTGCATAAAAATATCACAACCAGTCTTCTCAAAATAGGTAATTCATCACACAACAGCTTCAGGTATCGATTCTGATTCATAGTCATATTTCGAGGTAAAAACATGACTTCCAACACCATTATAGCCAAAAGCCCCCCAAACCACTAGTGAGTCTGAAACTTTGACAGTTGCTTCAATGTACTTAAAGTCATATGGGTCACTATCTGGCTTCCAGTACACTTTGCCTCTACAGCTGCCAGTAACTTCAAATGTAGCATCACCAGACCACACCACTTCTTCCACTTCTCGTCATCCCACTGCAAATATTTCATGGCAAATGCCAGTCTATTATTGCGCTGACAGTCTATCAGAAGCAGTTTCTTATGAAGCATACACCTCTTGAATTTCAAGTCATCGTGCAACCAGATATGAACAGTATGCACAGACACATGACCAAGTAGCCTAGGATTATGTTCCTTTAACTGTCATGCTGAAAGATGTGGATTCTTGTCAACTTGACGTTGGATAATCTTCAGAGTACATTGGGATGTGATATGAGGTCGTCTAGGTTGTTTCTTCTGGGTTGGAATGTCAATGCCACCACCGTCAACAAAACACTACATCAATCTTTACACACTTCGTAGTGACAGCCCTGTAGTCTCAGCTGCAATAGCAGCAATATCCTCTTTAGACAAGTCTTTAGGGCCAGGCATTGCAGCACAAACCTACCACAAGAACATGTGGGGAGGATAAAAAAAAGCAGGTGTTGGGGACAACAGAAAAAAACATCCACCCACAACAATAGCTCCAGACAGACTGACTGCCACCTGTTGCTACCCCAGGGGTCCCGTCCTCCCCACCAATGTCCATGAGATGCCTCAATATTTTTCGACATTTCAGAGTCATGTTTTGGGGGTATGATACAAACGGGCAAAAAATACTGGCACGGGCCCTATCACGCCAATTTTTTCTGCCAGGACTGTATATTTGTATATATCTGTAAACATAATAACTTTACTTTTATTCACATTTACTCTCAAGTTTCTCCTTTCATGCACTCTCCCAAACTCAAAAATTATCTTCACTTTCTCATGTGAATCTGCTACCAGCATCATGCCATCAGCTAACTACAACTGACTCATTTCCCAGGCCCTACTCACCACCTGCAGGCTGCATACCTGCCCCTCTCTCCAAGACCCTTGCATCTATTCAACTCCCTCACAACCCCATCCATAAATAGGCAGCCATGGTAACATCACATACACCCTACAATAGACCCACCTTCACCTCAAAATGTTTACCTTCCTCTACCTACAAACACATTCCTTACTTTCTTGATAAAAACTTCCCTCTAATTCTAAGAGCTATCCTCTCACACCATGTATTCATGATACTTTCCACAAAGAATCTTTAGCAACCCTATCAAATGCTTTCTCCAGTTCCATAAATGCCACATACAAATCCTTCTGCTTGTCTTTGGTATTTCTCACACACATTCTTTCAAGCACACACCTGATCAAAACATCCTCAACCACTCTTGGAACCACACTGCTCCTCCCCAGTCTGGTGCTCTGTGCCTGCCATCACCTTTCCATACAACTGTTAGCTATACTGTTAGATATGTTTAAACTTATACCTCTGTAATTCAAACACTCACTTTTGTCTCCCTTGCCTTTACACAATGGCATTATACAATCCTCATGCACCTCCCTATGATTTATATTATCTATCTGTTACTCTATATCTTAAGAGGGTGACCATAAGAAAAGTGTCACCACTTATCCCTGTCCTTACGTGCCTCCCTCGTATATACCATTCCTCACAATCTTCCACCACTTCTCTCAATCCAGTACTTTTACAATCTGTTTTCCTATGTAACAGGTGGTCTTCCTCTCACACCTACCCCTTTAATCATGCTATCATACACTCTCCTTATAAACTTCATGTTTTGCAATCTTTCTACATTCTCAAACCACCTCAAAGTATTATACTTCACCCTTTCTACAATTCCACAATTCCACCTAAGGGTGGATGAACATGCGGGTTGACCGTGAATTGACTGCCGCATCCAGGATCTGAACCTTTGCGCTCAACCCTGGGTGGCCTGTGAATGCGTAACGGTAAGGAACGCTAACTGCTACACCATGGAAGTCGAAAACAGGACAACCACTTTCTTAGAGGCAGACTTAACTATTCCCATAATGTGGGGTTTCCAGGAGAGAGTGGATGTTACAGTAATACCAAGCATTTTCAATGAGTTAAGAGGTGGGATTAGAGAACTGCCAAAGGAGATACGAGAGTTGTGAGGAGTTTTCGATAGAGAGATAGGTAGAAATTGGGTCTTGGAGGCATTAAACT
>JAUUDW010090905.1:0-15846 GCA_032361385.1 Panulirus guttatus
CTATATTTCAATTAAGGCCCGGCCTTGATGTGGACTTTTGTCTGTGACTGGAGCCTTCAACATAAAAAAAAAAAAAAAGTTTGGAAGTTAGCCTGGGACACTTTATACGTCGGACCGCATTCAACTCAACTCTGTCAAGTAAGGATACAGAGACAAAACAGCCCCAGATGTGAGAGCAGTACTCCATACAAGGACAAATCAATCCCTGTATAAACAGAGCAAGTGTTCAGAGGAAAAGAATATACGACATCCAAACAGGACACCCAGTTTCTTAAAGGAGATTTAGCTGTTCCCATTATGTGGGGTTTCCAATAAAGAGTGGATGTTACAGTAATACCAAGTATGTTCATTGAGTCGAGAGATGGAATTACAGAACCACAAAAGCAGACACGAGAGTTGTGAGAAGTTTTCGATTGAGAGATGGGTAGAAATTGGGTCTTGGAGGCATTTAACTTAACTAGATTTTGTGTACCCCAATGAGATATCCTGTCCAAGTCTGAGTTTATTGAGGAAGCTGTGTCTAGACAAGATGTAGATCAAATGAGAGAAAAGGAAGCAGATTTGAAGGATGTGGAGGAATGCACTGTTGAGTCGTCAGTGTATGAGGGCATTGGATTATTTGTGGAGGAAAGGAAATCGTTGAAAAAAAGGAGAAAATGTGTAGGAGATGGGACAGAACCTTGAGGGACACCACTGTTGATGGAGAAACGTGGGGGAGGCTGATCCATCAACAACCACCGAGATGGAATGGTCAGAGAGGGAGCTAGATATGAAGGAGCAAAGCGAGGGAGGGAAGCCAAAAGAGGGAAGCTTAGAGATGAGACCCTGACGCCACACCCTGTCAAAAGCCTTAGATATGTCGAGGGCAACTACATTTGACTCCCCAAAATCTTTCAGGGGTGATGACCAGACATTAGTATGATAGCAAAGAATATCACCAGTGGATCTCGCCTTACATAAGCCATACTGGTGATCAGAAAGATGACTGTGATTTTTGAGGTGTTTAAGGATGTGGGAGTTGAGGAGGGATTCAAAGACTTTGGAAATGGTAGATGTCAAAGCAACAGGACCCCTTTCATGGGCCTCGAGCAGCTTTAAGGCTGCACTCTAAGGAGGAACAGGGAAATAATGGACTCCTTTATAGTGAAGCTTATCAGTGAGATTGTACTCTTTCTCTCCATTGATGATATATCTTTGCCAAGGGTAACTTTTCACTTATGATGTAACCACTTGCAGGTGAAGTATATCTGTGTTCCAAGATATGTGTGGTGGCCAGTAGGCTAGGAGGAGGACAATGACATCATCACCTTAGGGGCTCATTGATTAGTTGAGGGTAGATGTAGGGCAGAGCCAGCTGCTGCTACCTCAGGGTAGGTGGTTAGCAAAGGACAAGAGGCACTTTTCTTTCCAGAAAAGAGGTTCTAACTCCTAAGTATCTATTCGAATTCTTTCATGCCCTGGACTTTGCCTGTCAGGTTTTTTTCTTCTCAATACTTACGCTTCTCTCCACTTGTTTGGTAAGATGATCTGATGAATGAGGTTGCCACCATTACGGAAAAATACGACTTTGTAGATGTTGGTATGGGTTGATCATTTATTATTTTGAGTGACTCTTTGTAGTACTTGTAAAGTACTTGTGTTAATTTTGCATCTTATATGTATAACTTTTGGTGTATCCTCTATTAGCAGCAGTACCTTTACAGATTCTTCAAGATCCCAATGTCTATACTGCCTGAGATCCGAAGTAGTTCTGAAAAATATGGTTATATCACAAAGGGACCCCTTCTTGGTGTTCCAATCTCAGGGGTAAGTACATAGTTGAAACAGTTATGCTGTATAGTCTCTGTCACAGTGTTCTTTAAAATGAATTGATATAGTTTTAGGCTCACATTAATGTTTCATTTTGATGAATTTTTGTAGATTCAAGTAGCAGGTAATTAACAGTTTTACACACTGCTTTACTTTTTTCTCTTTGGTTTATACCATAAGCATGAAAAATTCTTCAAGGTATCTCTGAAAATCAGAGTCAGGACTCTGCAGTCTTCACTATTTTTACCTTCCTCACCCCTCACTAACCACTCTTCCATTGTTGTTGTGGTTCATTCATTTCAAGCACATCTTCATCCAATGGCTGACTGCTACCCTATTCCAGCCTCTCAGCAGCATACAATTCTCTGTTCCCTTACACTGTCAGGACATTTGGTACCAGATTTGCTTTTTCCATCCAGTGGATTAGCATCCTTTTTCTTCCATATTTATTTCTATTTATATAGTGTATTAAGAAAATAATGTACTAATGTGTGCTTTGTCATTATTTTAGGGTACAATATATATTGTGTGTACTGTATATTTTTTATGCTGTTATTGCATGTAATGTCTATTAGGCTGATTGTTCATGCTCCTATGTACTCAAGTCTTTATGAGAAATAAATTTTAGATGGTGAAAATGTTTTAATACTGACCCCTCCTGTTTACAGTAAGCATGCTGTACACATATTCAATTTCTTTATATTTTTACTTATTTATTAACACATCTTTATTGTACATGAATAAAAGAACAAATAGTTATTTCATAACATAAGCAATTATACTTATAATTTTTGTATAACCAAAATATAAGGAATAGTACTATGGTATATTGTCTCTTTATTCTGTAACTAACTAGATTTTGATTTGTTGGTATTTCATATAGGGAGAGAGAACGGAAGTTTGTGTGATATATGTGTTTTGATGCTACATGTGGGTGACTGAAACATGAGATATTTTGTCAAACTACATTAGGAGAATGATAATGACATCTATGTATGAGTGGTGGAATACAATATTAGCAGGTAGTTCAGATGAGAATGGAAACCATTGCATCATCTACTGATGATGTCAGCAGTAAAATATGCATAGTCACATCAGAGTGTAACAAGTTAAGGGCTTATGTAGGTTACCTCATAATTGTGGTATAGTAATAATCGGTTGAGGAAAGTAAACAGGTATGGTGAAACTAAGACATTAAACCTTTCAGTCCTAAGTTTAGTCTGTTTTGCATGTCTGCTGACTGACATTAAAAGAAAATAATGAAAATGGCCTTATAGATTAATTCAACATAATGTATAAAGACAGTTTCTTTCTTTTCTTTCACACTTGTTTGCCATTTCCCATGTGATGAGGTAGCATCCAGTAAAACAATCCTGATTTGGCTCTTTCATCTGTTCCTTCTTTTGGAAAGTAATATCAGGATGTGCTGCCCTCCATCTCACCCCTCTTAGTTGCCTTCTATGACACACAGATATACATGGTTTGTATTCTGTTTCTCCTATCCCCAGGGATGTGAAGACATCAAACATAAAGTTTCCCTGTCAACTGTAACCCCTACAAGTTTCCATTTTTGTATGACAGTTTGATGGTCTGGTTGTGAGCCAATTTCCAGCATGTAACAGTCATCATGGGACCTTAATGAAACTTCATGATGAAGATGATCATCTTCATGACGATATTCCTCAATATTACTACCTTTCATCAAAATTGCATCATATTTCTTTCCATTTTACTGCATGTTTATGTGTGTGACTGCCAGATGAATGGATGTTAATGCTTTCAACGCTCCCATATGCACACTTTGATTAAGAGTTCATCTACTATGGTGTTTATAGGGTAACTGAAAGCTGTGAATTTTGTAAGAGAGAAGTGACTGATGGTAACGTATAGCATCTAATAATGACTTGTAGCCATTCCAGGAGATTTGAAATTGGGCAGGAACATCAGCACATATCGTTCATGTGTAGGACTCTGCTTTCAAGTGCATCACATATATTTGTATGATTGGAAGGTTAAAAAGTTGATTGATAAGAAAAAGAATTTGACTTGAAAAGCTGTCTCTTTTGGAGAATAATGAATGAAGTGCAAAGATTACAGAATGTAAGGGTCCAAAATACTGTAAATGAGTTAGAATTTAGTACATATTGATGAAAGGCAAGGAAATGAGGATCTAAGTAAAAAATGAATGAAAATCTAATGGAGAATTAAAAACTGCTTTGGAAGGAGGTAAATTTGTAGGTAGGTGTAGTAAACAAGTCTGAGAGATTCCTTACAACAAAGAATAAAGCTTACAAGAGGGTAGAGAGTATTTTAAAGACCTGAACAAAGAATAAAGCTTATAAGAGGGTAGAGAGTACTTTAAAGACCTGAGAGGGAATGATGGCAGGAATAATGGTCAGGAGATTGCACAACAGGTAAGAAGGAATGGAAGAAATTACAGAGTAGGAAGTAAGAGAGGCATTAGTGCACCTAAAACATAGAAAATGGAGCAGTGAATGAGCTGGTTAAGAATAGGGGTGATGCTATAGATGATTGGATTTAGAGAGTTTATGGCAGCATGAAAAAGTGGCTGTGTGTTTGGTGAATGGGGTAAATTGGAATGATGTGATATATTGGGTCTGACGCGCGGTCAATGGACTAAACCAGGGTATGTGAAGCATCCAGGGTGAACCATGGAAAGGTCTGGATGTGAGCGGATGCAGTCTTTCTTTGTGTGTTCCTGGTAGTACCTTGCTAATGCAGGAAATGGTTATCAATTATAAAAAGTGATAACTTGCATCGATTGGTTGAAATGCTATTGTTAGTGCTTCAGTTTCAAATTAGAGCTTTTGATTGGTTGATTGGTAATTGGAATACTCTTGTTGTTTTGATGACTAGGATTTGCTTCTCATCACAATTGTCCAAACAGCAAATCTCTCATAATGCTGGAGTCAATACATTTCATATCCAGAAAGTAAGAGAAAGAGGTCTTCTGTAATTAAGAAATAATCACACCAATATTTTTGTATTGCTCATTTTTTATCTTGAAGTTTGTCATACCTGAATAATGAACTAGACTTCCAGTAAGTCAAATGTATTGATTCTCTACTCTTCAAAGATTACAATGTTTTTAGTAGGTCACCAGCACTCATAAATGGCTGAAGACTGGTGTGTAGACATATATTTTTGGCATGCTTTCATTCAGTTCGTTTTGTTTTGGTTACGTTATGGATATGAATGTCTGGAGCAGAACATATGATTTTATGTGTGCTGCAAACTGGTTAAAAGCATAGGAGGGTAGTTATGAATTATTGATTCATGAAAAATTTGAGTTTGAAATTCCTTCCATTACAATTCATTAAAGATGATTTTCTACAGGTGCTGGGAGATCAACAAGCAGCTCTAGTGGGGCAGATGTGTATGTCTCGAGGCCAAGCCAAGAACACCTATGGCACTGGATGTTTTCTGCTGTATAATACTGGCACTCAGGTAGTGTCCTGCATGACCTCTTTGTCATATATTTTTACTTACTTATTATTATACTTGATCACTGTTTCCTGCATTAGCGAGGTAGCACCAGGATACAGACAAAGAAAGATCCATCCGCTCACGTACACACATATATACATACATGCACATATATGCACAATACTGACATATACATACTAATATATACATATATACATATACATACACATGCATATACACATATACATATGTACTTACTCATACTTGCTCACCTCCATCCATTCCTGACGCCACCCCACCCCACAGGAAATAGCATCGCCACCCCCTTCATCAACGAGGAAGCACAAGGAAGCAGACGAAAGAGGCCACATTTGCTCACACTCAGTCTCTAGCTGTCATGTGTAATGCACTGAAACCACAGCTCCCAATCCACATCCAGGCCCCACAGACCTTTCCATGGTTTATCCCAGACGTTTCACATGCCCTGGAAATGGAAGGTTGGAATGAAAAAGAAAATGAGTGATTGAAGCCTCATCATGCAGGGAGGGTGAAATGCGTGCATGCCTTTCACTCTGCCTGCATGTTGAGGCCTTAGTCGCTCAAAATCTTTTTCATTCCATCTTCAGTTTGGTCTCCCATTTCTCCTTGTTCCCTCCACTTCTGACACAATATTGTCTTTGTCACCCTTTCCTCACTCATTGTCTCCATATGACCAAACCATTTCAGCTCATCCTTTTCTGCTCTCTCTCAACTACTCTCTTTTTATTTCCACATCTCTTGCTTACCATTTCATTACTCACTCAATTAAACCACTTCACAACATATATTGTCCAAAATCATTTCACCTCCAACACATCCACCCTCATCAACACAGCCTTAAATGTAGCCATGCCTCGCATCCATATGATATTGTTGGGAATACTATTTCTTCAAACATCCCCATTTTTGCCTTTGCAGATAACATTCTTTCCACTCAATCTTCAGTGATCCCAGGACCTTCATCCCCTTCCCCAACCTATGACTCACTTCCACTATCGTGGTTCCATTCACTGCCATGTTCACTCCCATGTATATAAAGCACCTGACTTCCTCCAATTTTTCGTCATTCAAACTTGCATCCTAACTAAGCAGTCCCTCAATCCTGCTAAACCTAATAACCTTGCTTTTATTCTCATTCCCTTTCAACTTCCTCCTTTCATACACTCTTCAAACTCAGTCACCATCTTCTGCAGTTTCTTACTCGAATCTACCGCCAGTGCTGTATCATCAGCAAGCAACAACTTACTCACTTCCCAGGCCCTCTCATCCCTTGCAAACTGCTTACTTGCCCCTCTCTCCAAGGCTTTCACATTTACCTTTACTACCCAATCCATAAACAAAATGAAAAACCATGGTGACATCACACCCCTGCTGCAGACCAACCTTCACTTGGAACCATTCATTCTCCTCTTTTCCTACTTGTACACAAGCCTTACCCTCCTTGATAAAAACTTCTCACTGCTTCTAGCAGCTTTCCTCCCCCACCATATATTCTTGAGACCTTCTGCAAAGTATCTCTATCAACTCTATCATATGCTTTCTCCAGATCCATAAATGCACATATGAATCCATCTGTTTTTCTAAATATTTCTCACACACTTTCATTAAAGCAAACACCTGATCAACACATCCTCTACCACTTCTGAAACCATACTGCTCCTCCCCAGTCAGGTGTTCTGTACATGCCTTCATCCTCTCAATCAATACCCTCCCATATAGCTTACCAGGTATACTCAATAAACTTACACCTCTGTAGTTTGAACACTAACCTATATCCCCCTTGCATTTATACAACAGCACTATACATGAATTCCACCAATGCTCAGGCACCTCATCATGATCCATACATACATTGAATATCCTTATCAGCCAATCACCATCACAGTCACCTCCTTTCTTTATAAATTCAACTGCAATACCATCCACTCCAGCTGTCTTGCCACATTTCATCTTACGCAAAGCTTTCACCACATCTCTCTTCACTAAACCATTCTCCATGACTCTGTGACTTTGCATACCACCCCAACCCAAACACCCTTTATCTACTACTCTGTGTTTATTGATTTTCCAATTGGCTTGAGCGTCCAAGAAATTAAGATCCCTACCTCCCGAGCAACGCACTTGTCCATCACACAAAAGACCCGACAGCCGCACCCTTGTCTACTGCCTGCTATCATCAAACACCTTTAACAGTCCTTCAAAATACTCCCTTTATCTCCTCACTTCATCACTAAATTTATATATTTAATATACTCAAAAAATGTATGGTATCATAGTCATATTTTCAGGCAGATTTTCAAATTGTTTTATAGATATGGAAATGAATGCTTCCTTTTTTGAAAAGTAGGACTTTGTAACCTTTTTCTTTTTCACTTGACAGCTTTGGTGGAACTATTATTGTCCCATGGAGCAGTTGTAGATGTTACTGATGTGGATGGTTGTACTCCACTACATCGTGCTGCTGCATCAGCTAACTCAGAACTTGTGGAGGTTCTCCTTGCTGCCCATGCAAATCCTGCACAGACTGATAATCATGGTAATACAGTACTACACTATGCTGTTAGTGTAAATGGAGTGAGAGCCTCTACAGTGAAAATGCTTGCAGTTGCTCATCCACCTGCGGTTTGTGTTAATAACTGTAGTATGGAAACACCATTACATATTGCTGTGCAGAGTGGTAGAAAAGATGCAGAAAGTGTCCTAGCAGCTGTGGTGGAAGTGGGGACAAAAACAGCTTTAAATTCCAAGAATTCTTTAGGCCACACACCATTACACTTGGCCATTTTTGAGCACCACCTCAACCTCCTGCGAATCCTCCTGACTGCAGGGGCCGACACCAACACAGAGGATCAGCTTGGGCATACACCACTGGTATCAGCAGCAAGAGATGCTACTTGGGGTGCGGTAGCACTTCTTTTAGCTGCTGGAGCAAATACCAAACGACTAATTCAAGGTGGAGAAATAGAAAGTGAAGTGCAAAACGTAGGTATCCGTGCACTTCTTGAAGAAGCCACACGACAACCTCAACGTCTTTCTAGTTTATGCCGTCGCGCTCTCACACACCATTTAGGCCCTGCAGCACTTCCTGGTCTTGCAAAAGCTGCTTTGCCGCCTGTGTGGCAAGACTTCCTCACTTTTCAGTCTCTTAATTTATAGAAATGTGTCCCTCAAATTCATGGTCACAAACTTCTGTTTAGATGAAAGGAAAATTGATAGAGTCCAGCTTGGTGCATAACGAAACCAGAATTTGTGTTATGGTTAGTAATATGATAAAATTTACACTAATGGTGCTACAGTGGAGTATACTTTAATGAAGGAAAATGTTAACGAAAAGGTGGGTCAGTTTTGGAAAGATATTTCTTGAATATTGGTAATATTTAATGGAATGAGGTTGTACATTGTTATTTAAGTATTAACCAAGTTGGGCTTTTATGGCAGTGGTGATATAGTGTTTTTGGGTCTCAACCAATTAAGTTGCTGGTATTTGGCTCATTGTTGAATGATGAATATTTCTCTCACTGAGCCAGGTGCCATAAAACATATTTTTGTAATCTTTAAACTTAAATGTTGTTAATTATTTTAATCTTAAAAGAAAATAGTACTTAAAGCTGTCTGCATTAGATAAATCTATCATTACTTTTAAGAAAAGTGCCTCTTCAAGGTTTGTTCTTGAGCACATCTTTTACTGAACATCACATAACTTATAAGGTTAAGAGTCCTAAAAGAGCTTTTGGTTATCAAAGAAATAAGTATATGTAACAATAAGGCAAGTAAAACAGTTGCCCATGAGCTTGCTATGTTGCATGCAAATATCTGACAATTTTACAACATTTTTAAAATGGAATTTTTAGGAGTTGCACAGAAAATAAGAGGCAATTTTAGAATTTGGTTTTCTGGAATATGGGAGTTTTCCTTTGTGATGAAAGGAGAGCAGCTGTAATATTTTTATTCTCATTTCCAAAGATACTATATAAATAGTGGTATGATCAGGATTCTGTTTGGTAAGTCCTAACATCAAGTGCTTTCAGATACAGAACAAATTATCTCAGTGTAGTATTAATGGTCCACATATAAAAGTTTAATTCTTACCTAAAAGAGAGGGTAACTAAGATTTAAACAAGATCTTTAGAAAGAGTATGAAAAGAAGATACTATGGTTTGTTTATGTAACACTCAAATCATGTAAGAAATTTTTTGCCTGATACTCAGATTCTGTTCAGGTTTTGAAAGACAAAAAAGTGATAATGTTTTGAGAAAAATTTTTACTTTTTTAGATCTCATAACTTAATTGAGTTCATTTGGTGTAAGTTACATAATCTGGCTGAAAATAACTGAAATATGAAATGTATTTTCATTCTGATACATGTAAAAGTTAAATGGTGGTTGTAAACAAAATTATATCTAAGGTATCTTTAAATGTCCACAGTAACAATCCAGGAAGTAATAACTTGGTTTTTTAAATCACTGTGAATATTTTATATGTGGATTTTATATGAGTAGATTTTTTCATGGTGTAGATTAGGAAGCTGATAGTTTTCCTACATTTCTTAAATGAATATAATAAAGATTGCTCTATAGTAATCACATGTTATCATTACAATATGGATATTTTCTAACAATAATAGTTACACCTTATGTTTGTTTCCAAGGTGAAAAGTGAAAGGTAATCTCATTATCTAACGGGTAACTTTAACACATGGGCATTACAATACTACCTCAAAATATAATTGTTATCGTTACAAGTTTTGAGTTAATCAATGGAAAAAAGTGGACTGTACTTAAGATATACAAGATGTGTTACAATAATAGTGTATGATGAATTGCAAACATGAAAAAGCAGATGGTTAGACTTTACTATGTCTGTAATTAATGACATTATCATTCAAGTATGTATAAATCTTACTACAGACAACCTTACTGCTGATGAAGTATTTACACTCGGCTCTTCTCTCATCTGATTATGCCAATCCTACATCCACTCCCACACTACAGTGAACAATGCCTTTTTAACTCTGACACGTCACAGGTTCAAACCTTATCTTCTGGAACTTGGGGGTATTACCTTTGTACACAGCTGTTCCCTTCAGTTATTGATTCCTTCATGAATGTTTTAGAGCATTCCGTCTTAGGTGAATGATATGACAGTTCTTGGGCCCCTCTATAATTATGGGGTCCTTTTGGTAAACATGAGCTATGCAACATCCATGTGCTTTTTTCTTTAATACCTAATTGCCTTTCACACCCTCCTGAGCAAACTTCAGAAGCTGAGTAAATATTGCATTATGTACATATATCCAGTCTCTAGCTGTCTTATACAGTATACCAAAAATAGCAGCATTGTTTGCACAAATCCAGTCACTATCTGTCATTAATGATATACCAATAATGGAGTCTATCATCCATGGCCTGCATGATAGACTACTCCACAGTTTATCCCATCATCATCTAGGCTCTGTTTTGGCCCCTGCTTCCACACATTCTTAATACAACCAAGACCTTAACCTCATTCTCTGTCTTAAGACTTTTTTCAACCACCATGGTTCTGCCCACTCCAAGATGCTTAAAACCCTTCTCTTCTTCCAAATTTTTCCTATCTAAACTAACACTCAGACAGCCCTATCTCACCCAGCTGCTGAACCTCATTGCTTTACTTTTATTCAATTTAATTTTCAGTTTTCTTCTCGTATATGCATACTCACAAACTCCATCACTGTCTTGTGGATAAGAATTTGGTAGGTGAACCATGTTATCCATAAGCAATTATCAGTTACCTACCCATCTCTTGCCGACAGTGTACTGCATACCTGTTTCCACTCTAAGATCCTTGAACTTGCATCCTTCTCCAGCTACTCAATAAAGAAATTAAACAACCATGGTAACCCCATGCCTCCTTGATGCAGAAGCATCTACATTAGGAACCATACACACTCTACCCATCCCACTTACAAGTATGCCTTACTTTCCTGGTAAAACTCCTCACTGCATTTAGTACTTTCCATTTACCACATATAACCATGGCACCTTCCATAAGGCATGTGTCCTCATCATAAGTTTTCTCCAGATTCATATGTCTTACGCAGATATATTTCTGCAAGTAATTCCCACATTCTTCAAATGAATCACATGCTTGACACATATTCAGCCTCCTCTGAAACCACATGGCTCTTCATTTATCTGCTCAGATGCAAAAACTACCACCCTTTCAGTTTCCCATGCTCCCACATACAGTACAAGGTATGCTCGACATACACACCTCTATAATTTGAGCATGGATTGTTGTTCCCTTTGCCTCTTTGTAAGGGCACCATATATGCACGTTACCAATCCTCTGGCACCTCACCTTGGGCTATAAATATGTCAGATAGGTCAACTAATCAGTCAGCAATACTGTCAACCCCTTTCTTGAGAAGCAGATATAATCCTGTTCACTTTCAGTCCTTTACCACTCTTCTTATGCCAGGGGTCCACTGCTGCCTCTTATTTTAACATCCAGTCTCCATGGTTTGAACTCTGCATTCCACCTTGTTCCAAACATGCCACATCCACCTCCCTGGTATCCACCACATTTAACAGTCCTTCAAATATTCATTGTCACATTTTCATATCATCCTTAGTACCATATCTCCTCAGTGTCACCCCCATTTATCCTTTTGCTCTCTACAATGTGAATATTACTTCATTTTTTCTCCAGACACTATTCATTTCTCTCAAAAAAAATTTTGCTTTTTTCTGAAAGTCACATAACTTTTTTCTCACTCTTTTCATCCTTTTTTATCTTTCTGTTCACCTTCTGTTGTTTTCTAATTTACTCCTCCCAGTTACTCACTTTCCTTCACAGCAGATACTTACCACACATTTTTCTTTTCTGAATCACTAGCAATATCTCTTCCTCGTTTCACCAATCATTACCCTTTTTCATACATTCACATACCACATGTTTCTCTTGCACACTTCAACAGTGCTTCCCTAAATAACTTCCGTTTCTGTTACCCCAGTTTCATTTTCTCACCCATTGTCATTCTTCACTCAAGTTCCCCTGGTATCTTTGCCCACAGGCCTCTTTTCCAAGCTCACTAACTTTTATCTCACATATATGTCATTTCCTCTACCTATACTGACCACTAAGTTTCATTGTTGTGTCCACTAAGAAATGACCAGACATTTCACCTGGTACCCCTCTCAGCTAGTTCACATCCAACAGCCTTTCCTTTGTACATTTCTCAGTAATCACACAATCCATTAATATTAAACTCCACTTGCCTACATATACCTTTTCTGGAGCCATGTCTTCCATTCAGAAATCCTCTTAGCACACAACTCAATAAGCTTTTCCCCATTTTCACTAACACCAAGGATCCCATGCCCTCTTATTACATCCTTAGTTGCCGCATTTCCCACCCTTCATTCAGATTTCCTAACACTGTTATTTGACCTCTTGAATCAAAATTGCAAAAACACTTATTCAGATCCTCTCAAATGCAATTCTTTCTTCACTTTCTTTTAGCTTTTGGTACTTAAGCACTAATTATCTCCCCACTCTCTTGGTTAACTTTCATTGCAGTCCATACCGATCTTGATTTCACTTATTTTTTTGCACATTTCAATGGTCCCACTGCTCACTCAGTATGAAGAGTCCCATCCTTTGCTTTTTTTTCATCCCCAGACCATTCCCGAACCACCTTGCCCCATTACTGTTTTAACTTTCTCTGAGCCAGAACATCACTTATTTTATTAAATATAGCACATTTCTCTCACAATTTTTTCATCCTGGTTACATCAATTCCTCTTTAGACACTCCATCTTGAGCATTAGTGGAAACAGCTTGACAAACCTTCTTCCTCTTTTCCTACTTTTTGAAAGTATTGATACAGGAGTGGAGGGTTGTCTGCCCCTAAGTCACCTTGTACAACATGCTGGTAGTATGTGGATAGTATTCTTTCTCCTCGATGCTAAGGGATTTAGCTTTAATGAAAGAAACTATACTATGACTGGTGTTAATGTTTTTCAGGTCATTGCCTTTCCACTTCCTTCTTTATTTCCTTATAAAGATATGAAATGGTGGTGTATCTAAACCTTATAAGCAAGCATATTTCCTTCATGCTTACCTTTCTGTACACATACTCCCACCCTGTACCTTATCTCTAGTCCTGCATTAAATCATCTGTTGGTTTTATTCTGTCTGTAATTCTTACCTTTTCATTTTCATTTTATTTTCATCTGCCCATATCACCTTTACACCCCGTCCACATGCCATATCAAGCAAAACTCGTAGAAAATTGTACACTACAAAAATATATTGAAAGCCACTGCTTAGAATCAGATAGAGTATACTAGCTGTATCCTGATTCTATACCAGCAAAATGTATTGTTAGGTTTAGGTCAACCATTTGTGAAATCCTATTCCAGTTACATATTTTTCCAAATATGATGTGCTAGAAATTTTAGAATTAGATTCTGATGAAATTTTGACATTTTTGAAATGATCTGACAGATTAATTCAGAGATCTATACGTTTGACAGGAGTAATATCTAATAGAAATCTCAAAAGAAGACAGGTTATTAATTTATAGTACAATATATCTTTGATCTGCATATTTATTTGGTATTTATAGCCTTATTTTACAAAATACTACCTTATTTGCTATTGTTTTTATGTAATATTGTTCACTATTTATTTTTTGTGTTATATTTTCCTTTCATGATGTTTAAGTGCTTTAGAGAAAGTTGCATTACCTCAAATAATGGATGAATGATATATGATATTCATTAAGCTTTAATAAATGAAATATCTTCATATGGTTTTACATGTAACCTTACTTACTAGTTTTGTCAACTCATCTTTTATATTGTTTCATACATTAACAGGTTAGTGTACAGAATCTCCATCGTTTGAAATATGTTGCTTGCTCAAAAACTAAGCGAGCCATGTCAATTAATGCGTGATTACGTTATGAGTCGCTCAGTACGAAAAGTTATTCACCACAGTAGATAACAGCTTCAAGGCTATGCTTCAATCAACGCTGAAAAATTGATTTCAATGGAGTGTAAAGTTCATCAACGAAACTGTGCTCCTTTTTGTCTTTTTATAATTATAAATCCTTGCCAACAGCAACTTTTTCACTTCTAAAACCTTCATATCCTGAACAAACAATTCATCAGCTTCACCCAAAATTATATACTCGCCTGCCTGGTCATCCACTCCATTGAAAGTAAATGAAACACAAACTACACAGAGTACTCAGAACAATCACTGGCTGCCTAGCCACCAGAAACAACCAACACCTACTAAAGGAATAAAAATACAATACAGCCTTACTTCAATATGCTTGGCACTCGGTTCTCTATAACAGCACTAGACCCATAACAACCAAACCATTCTATAACCATTAACCACCCAAGGATAAGGACCCCTACCCCTTTCTTCTAACTTTAACAAAACACAGATCTCCCCCTTTCCCACCCGGCTTTACATTAACAAAACATACGTATATATGTAATTCTAGGTGTTACCGGGCTCCACCAACAAGAGGTTACACCGCGAGTGAGGCTGTATCTGAAGAGTACAGTCTCGGAAAAGTACTTCGCACTCTAAAGGGGTCTACATTTCCCTGGTACTGGAAGTAGCGCAACTTAGGCGTCAGTAGCGTTTAGAAAGATCCTGATTAACACCAGGACTTTTTCACATAAAGTGTACCTTGGATAATTATAGATAAAGATATATAATCATTTTTTCACAAATGGTCGCTATTTCCCACATCATCGAGATAGCGCCAGGAACAGACGAAGATATAGACACATTCACTATTAAATTACTGTACCTTAGTCGTCAGATTAATGGTGATAATTATATAATCCCAGGACCCCTATTATAGGTCTCCAACAGCATCAAGGCTATCCATGCGATATATGTTTTTGCTGGTTTGGTTAACGATTATTATATGGATTTACCTCCCTACTTCAGGAGGAGCGCGCCCTATGCCCTAGGGCGGCCCGCCACAGGTGAGGAACCTCAGCACTGAGCCGAGGGGGTTGGTTAACGATATTGTGGAAATGTCAGATGGCATGATCTATAGATATGAGGTTTTAAGGTAATGCTGAATCCTAGATTTTCTGCTATGCGCGAATGCTGGCTGCCCTCTGAAAGGCACTTGCAAGGAAGGGAACAGACCTTCGTTGTTACCGTAGTTTCTTAACGAAGGTCCGGTGGCCTTTACAGTTTTATTAGAAAATAGATATGTACCTTTGGGACACAGTGAGTTCAGATCCTGAGTGAGACACATACAGAGACACGGTTTGTCTAGCCAGGATTAGATAACTGACTGGTTATGTTGATGTCATCTCCACGTGATTGCACACAAGTCAACAACAGATCAGCCCCACGTGTTCAGACATCTTATTAGAAGACTAGACAGTGGGCCCGTGGGAACTGTCTATGTGATGCAGCTAAGTATAAGTAACTCATGATAAATATCTAATGAAAAATTTAATGGCATGCGTGTGTGTGTTTTACACCCTCCTGTAGTTTGTTTTATGTTTTCTGAGTGGCTATGTG
>JAUUDW010091014.1:0-15839 GCA_032361385.1 Panulirus guttatus
GGGTAAGTATAGAAAAAAATTATCATTTCTTTTTTTATACTTCATCCCCATTTCCTACATTAGTGAGTTAGTGCCAGGAACAGACACAGAAAGGCCACATCTGCTCACATCCATTCTTTAGCTGTCATGTGTAATGCACTGAAACCACAGCTCCCTATCTATAACCAGGCCCTAAGCACCTTTCCATGGTTAACCCCCATATACCTCAAATGCCCTAGTCCAGTCCATTTGATAGTACGTTGACCCTAGTATACCACATCATTCCAGTTCACTTTATCCCTTGTATGCCTTTCACCCTCCTTCATGTTAGGCCACAATTGCTCAAAATCTTTTTAACTCACTCCTTCCATCTCTAATTTGGTCACCCTGTTCCCATTGTTTATTCTATCGGACACATTCATCCATTTTATCAGCCTTTCCTTACTTAATCTTTCTGCATGTCCAAACCATTTCACCACACTGTTGTTGGCTCTCTCAACCACCCTCTTTTTATTATCACACATCTCTCCTACCCATTCATTACTTATGTGTCCTAACCACCTCACAACACATACTCCTTAAATATTTAATTTCCAACACATTCGCCTTCCTCTGCACAGTCTTATCTATAGCCCATGCCTTGCATCCCTTTAATATTGCTGAGACTACTATGCCTTCATACACACTTCTTTTGCTCTCCTAGATAACATTTTCTCTTTCCACACATTATTCAGTGATGTCAGAACCAATGCCCTCTCAACCACCCTATGACCCACTTCTGATTCCATGGTTCCATTCGCTGCCATGGCCACTCCCAGGTATCTACAACACTAAAACTTCCTCCAGATTTTATCCATACAAACTCACACCCAGTTAACCTGTCCCTCAAGCTGAACCTAATAACCTAGCTATTATTCACATTTACTCTCAGTTTCCTGCTTTCAACAGCAACTGCAGTTTCTCACTCGAATCTGCCACCAGTGTTATACCATCAAACAGACAATAAATGACTCAGTTCCATGGCCCTCCCATCCCTCACAGACTTCATACTCACCCCTCTCTCAAAGACTTCTGCATTTACCTCCCTAACCACCCTATCCATATACAAGTTAAACAACTATGGTGACATTACACACCCCTGGTGGAATCCAACCTTCATTAGAGCCATTCACTCTCTTCCTACTTGTACACATGCCTTACACCCTTAACAAAGACTTCTAACTGACTCTAGAAGCTTTCTTCCCCCAATGTTAATTCTTAAGACCTTCTACATGGCATCTCTATCAACTATATCATATGCTTTTTCCAGATCCACAAATGTTATATACAAATCCATCCATTTCTCTAAGTATTTCTCACACACAATCTTTAAAGCAAACACCACATCCACCCATCCTCTACCACCTCTGAAATCACACTGCTCCTCCTTAGTCTGATGCTACGTATACATGCCTTCACACTCTCAATCACTTCCCTCCCATATAAATTACCAAATACACTTAACAAATTTACACCTCTGTAGTTTAAAGACACCTTTATTCCCTTGCCTTTATAAAATGGCACTATACTTGCATTCTGCTAATCCTCAAGCACCTCACCATGATTCATACATACTTTGAAAATCCTTACAAACCAATCAATAAACAAGTCACCCCCTTTCTTAAAAAGTTCAACTGCAGTACCACCCACTCCAACTGCCTTGCTACATTTCATATTCCTTAAGGGTTTCACCACCTCCTCTCTTCATCAAACCACTCTCCATTACTCTATCACTTCACATACAACCCTGACCCAAACACCCTACATCTACCACCCACCATGGAACACATTCAACAGGCTTTCAAAATACTCACAGCATATCCTCATTTCATCACCTGTTACTACTTACCTTTTTCCCCCTTTCACCAGTGTTCCTATTTGTTCTATTGTTTTCAGCATATTATTAACCTCCTTCCAAAACAAATTCTTATTTTCCCTAAAGTTCAATGATGCTTGCTTACCCCAACTCTCATTTGCACTTTTTCAACCCCTGCACCTTCCTTTTGACCTTCTGCCACTTCATCTTCTACATCCTCCAATCATTTGCACTTCTTCCCGTAATTACCACACAAATGCCTTCCCTTTCCCTTTCCTATCAACTTTACAGCTTTATCCCACCACTCACTACCCATTCTAATCTCCCATCTTTCGCATGCCACATGCATCTCTCACACATGCCAGGACTGCTTCCCTAAATACCTCATATTCCTCATTCAATGCCCTTGCTTCATTTACTCTCACCTTTTGCCATTCTACTCTCAATCCCTCCTGGTATTCCTTCACACAAGTCTCTTTTCCAAGTTCACTTACTTTCACCTCTCTCTTCTCATTGATGATGTTTCCTTTTTTCCAAAATCGTCTACTAATGTTCACCCTTGCCTCCACAAGACAGTGGTCAGACATCCCACCAGCTGCCCCTCTCTGCATATTTACATGCAAAAGTCTCTCTTTTACATGCCTACCAATTAATATTTATATCTAACAATGTCTGTTGACCATCTCTCTTACTTACATATGTATACTTGTGTATGTCCCTCTTTTTAAACCAGGTATTCCCAATCACCAGTCCTTTTTACAGCACACAATTTCACAAGCTATTCAAAATTTCCTTTCATAATACTGAATACCCCATTCTCCCCAGTTATACCCTCAACGCCACATTACTCACTTTCACATTTGAATCACTAACACTCGGTCTCTTACATCAAAAGTGTTGATACACTCACTCAGCTACTCTCAAAACACTTGCCTCTCATCAAACTTCTTGTCATGGCCTGGTGCATAAGCACATATAATCACCCATCACTCACCATCAATTTTCATTTTTACCAACATCAGTCAAGAATTCACTTCCTTACACTCTTTCACACTCTCCCACAACCATACTTCAGGAGCAGTGCTACTCCTTCCATAGATCTTGTCCTCTTATCAACCCCTGACTTTACCACTATGACATTTCTAAACCATTTTGTTCCTCTTTATCCTTGAGCTTTGTTTCTCTCAGAGCCAGAGCACCCAGGTTTCTTTTCTCAAACATACTACCTATCTCTCTTCTCATTTCATCTTGATTACATCAACACACAGTCAGACACCCCAGCCTAAGTCTTCCAGGAGGATGAGCACTCCCTGCTTGGCTCCTTCTTCCATTCTTATCTATCTATATCTATGACACCCATTCCCTCCAAGAACTCCCATCAAGGGGCGGCCACGGCAAAAGGGTTTCTGCTTACATGTGTCCTTACATGCTTCCCTCGCATACATCATTCCACCCATTCTTCCACTATTTCTCTCCCTCCAGTATTCCTCCACCCTATTTGCCCATGTCACAGGTGATCTTCCTTTCACACCAACCCCTTTAATTGTACTATCATATACTCTCTTTGTAAACTCCTAGTCGTGCATTCTTTCCACATGCCAAACCATCTCAAAGTATTACATTTTACCCATTCTACAACACCACAATTCATTCCCTTTGCATTCCCTGCCATACCACATCTATCATACACCCCTTCATTTCTTTCTTCATTCCATCTAGTCATACCACATGCTCTTCTCAAATAGCTCATTTCCACAGCCTGGATTCTTGACTTCTGTGGCGCATTCCATGAACATGTCTCGGCTGTATAGGTCAGGGTTAGGAGGACTATGCTGTCCCTTAATCCTCTCTTCACTTTCATACTTACACTTCTACCCTTCATTATTCTACAAAGAAACCCAGTGACTCCTCTACATTGTACTGCTCTCTCCCTTATCTCTCCTTCTCACTCCCACTGTTACTGAAATCATTAGGAATTCCACAGTCAGACTTGATATTAGGTATTTAAATCATTTAGGGGTCTCTTCACATTTCACTTCTCCCTTTACCTGTATATAATAGGCCTGCTGGAATGATGACCCTCTAATATCTTGAGTAAGATTCACTGAGTCTAGAAAGCACCTCTCTGTAATTGCCTATTTGTATTTATCCATTTATACTGTAGGGGATTTTTGCACGTAGGGCCCCATCTCTTTAACACTACTATCACAAAACCTCTTAATTTATGTATGTTGTCTGTATTAATCATAACTTCACTCAATCTTTTCAATTCATTCACCACTCTTACACTATAAAAGTATTTCTGTACATTCTTATTTACTAGGTTCTTACTTAATTTCACATTATGTCTTCTGGTTGTTCTACTCGTACATCTCTGAAGGAACTGTTCACTGTCCACATCATTGGTCTCTCTTAAAAACCTGAAGGTTGTGATTAGGTCACCTCCGATGCAAGGTAGGTAAATCTAAAACCTCCAGCATGCTCTTTTAATACTAGCAACATCTTTGTTGCCCTCTTCTGGGCCTTCTCTATGAGCCCTTTGTGCTTTTTTAAGTATACTGACCAAACCTGAAAAGCATATTCTTGATTTGACCTAATATAGAATATAAATAGTTTGCTAAATATTTTCTTATCCATATACTTGAAAGCTACTCTGATACTTACCAAGAGACAGTTTGTCTCCTTAACTTTTCTCCTAATATAGGTTAGAGACAATGTCGACTCCCATGTCCTTCTCACACATAAATTTCTTAAACTTATTCCTGCTGGATATAATCATATTAAGGCCGTATTTCCCTTTTGTCCCATCCTCATTACTGTACATTTACTTGGGTTGAATTTCATCAAACAAGTTTCTGACCAACTTCGGAGTCTGTTTAGGTTCCCTTGTAAGCTAATGCAATTTTCCTCACTTTTCACTTCCCTCATGATCTTTGCATAATCTGCAAACATGTTCAGGTAGGAGTCCATACCTTCAGGCAAGTCATTGATAGGAACTGAGAAGAGACTAATGATCCCAGAACCAAACCCTGTGGCACTCTGCTGATTACCTTGACCCATTTGGAAAAAACATCTCTCTAACATGCATCCTTTGTTTCCTTTCACTGAAATAATTTTCTATGCATTGTAGGAGTTTCCCCCTTATTCCTACTTGTTGATCCAGCTTCTCAGTCAGCCCTCTATGAGGTATAGGATCAAAAGTTTTATGGCAATCAAGGTTTAGTGTCCATCCACTCATCCCTTTTGTTCAGGATTGAGCTTACTCTCTCAAAGAACTCTAAGTGGTTATTTACACATGCTCTCCTTTCCCAAAAACCATGTTGTTCTTCACTTATGAAATTTCTTCCCTGCAGAAAATCATCCACTTGCTTTCTCATAACCTTTTCCAGAACTTCACATAACATACTCATTAATGAGACCAGTCTGTAGTTCAACACTTGTTCCCAGTCTCCTTTCTAATATATATGCATGACATTTGTCCTTTTCCATTCCCTCAGCACTTTGCCTTTCTCTAGTGACATCCTAGTAATATCCTGAACAGTAATTCAAGTGGTTTATGTACTGCATCTGCACACACCTTTTGTACTTATGGTGAAATTTCATTGGGACCATGAGCCTTGTATGGGTTAAGTCCTTTTAGTATTCTGATATGTTTTCTAGATATCTCGGTGATTTCCAAACATCCTCCAATTTCATCTTACTGGCGTTGGGGCTATGGTGTCTTCCACCATGAAAACGCTTTTGAACTTGTCATTCAGTTCCTCATACATCCTTATATCATCCTCAACAATCTTTTCCTCTGAATCCCTTAGCCTGATTAGCTGCTCCTTAACTGACAGCTGACTCCTGATGGATATATGACTACATTTTGGATTTTCATTCGCTTTGTCCACAATGTGCTTTTCAAAGTTTCTTTGTTCCTCCTTTCTTATCCAGTTATACTTTTTCCATGCTTTCTTATACTTTATAAATGCTGGCTAGCTGAAGTGCCATCTTGAATTTCACTGCACACATCTCAAAGCTTATTTGCTTTATGACATCTTTTATCATACCTTTCCTTCCTCTTTAATACCATTCCCATCATATTTGAGGCCTCTACTTCTTAAAAAATTTCTCAAGAGCCTCTCACTACAAAACTCTGTTTCCTGGCTACTGAATTCCATTTCAAAATCTGTTTTACTTTATCCTCTCTATTTCCTGTCTCACCTCTGCTCTTTTAATGGCCTCTTTTACCATATGCTCATACTTGAGCATTACATGATCACTTCCAACTGGTGTATCATATATAAAGTTCTCAGTATCCATGTATGAGCAAAGATAAAATCCAGCAATGATGGTGTATTAGTCCCTCTCACCCTGGTATGCTCCATGACATGTTGGTATAGGAAAAATTTCCTGCAAACACTCTAAAAACTTGTGTCTCTATTACTCCATTACCGTGAGATTCCAGATCCTGCAGCCTATTTCTTTATAACTGAATTCTCCCATTATCAGTACTTTACCCTCTCTAAGAAGTGAGTGTTCCACTACTTTATGTACCATCCTACTTATTGCTCTATTGTTATCATTGTATATAATTGTTCCATTTCATTGCAATTCTTTTTAGGATTATATGATAGTAACAACACTATGTTCTTCTCTACCATTTCTATTCCCATTATCTATTGTCTGAATGGGCCATCTTCCACTGTGTCTTGAACTTTATGCTGCCTTTTATTAGGAGGGCTAATCCTCCCACTCCTTTGTTTTCTCTTCTCTTTCTTGCTATCATGTACTCCTCTGAGCACAACAGGTGTGAGCTAATCTCTTGGGTAAGCTTAGGTTCCATAACTCTGATAATGTGACGTGTACTTTCCCTCATGCGATCCATGAATTCCAGTTCTTTACCACTAACTATTAATCTATCAACATTTGAATACATTACTTTCAGTCTGACATTATCATCTAACACTCCTGCCCTCTCCACAGTTTTAGAGGGGCTGCTCCATCCTTTTGCCATGTGTGGTGTCTCCAGTTTTTTGTCTTCTGATTATACTATCTGTTTTTCAACCTCTCTTCCTCTGATCTGTCAGACTTGAGGAATATCCCACTGAATTCCACCATGCCTTTAAGATTCTTTGCTTTTCTAAGTACTTCCTGGCTTGATGACTTCAAGTCAAACATAACCATAAGTGGTCACCTCCCTTGTGTCTTGGCTATAACCATCAATTCTTCTTATTTTCTTTACCACAGAAATTGCATCTGATAGTCCCATAGCCTCCACCAGTCTTTCAATATACATTTCTATCTTTTTTCTGCTTCCTTCTTTATCTTGTGTATGATCTTCTAAGTCAAAAATAATGTTTTTTACATCTATCACCCTCCTGCTTCACTAGTCTTTCTAATTTTGGTGACATCCTGCTTTTCAGCTAGATTCCTTAATGTGGGAGTGTTGATGTCTGTGTCTCTAACCCTTTCTATAATTTCTCCTTTAGCTAGCAAGCCCTGGCCTTGTCTTTTGTGCACTTTTCTAAACCTTTCATTAACTAGCCCATATACTCCCTTGATTGATTCAACTGCACTGTGTGTAATTACCTGTGTGCTGTACTGGAAGGGAGATTTACACTAATGGGGCCCCATCTCTTAAAAATTATCTAATATCATACAACTTTTTAAATCTGTGTATGCTGTCTGCATTAACTTTGTCCTCCATCATTCTGTTTCATTCATCCACCACTCTCCTACTATAAAAGTACTTATTTAAATCTTTCTTAACCAAAGTCTTGCTTAATTTTATGTTAGGTCCTCTGGTTACTCTATCCCTACATCTCTCGAAGAGCTGTTCACTGTCCATGTTACCAATCTGTTTTAAAAACTTAAAGGTATGATCAGATCACCCCTCACTATTCTTTCGTTCAAGATGGGTAAATCTAAAGCCTCTCGCCTTTCCCTGTAACTTAATTTTCTTAGTTCTGATACCATCTTTGTTACCTTCCTCTTGACATTTACCAGTTCTTTGTGCTTCTTTAGGTTTATTGACCAAACCTGAGAAGCATAATCTTGGTCTGGCCTTCTGTAAGATATGCACAGCTTGCTAAACATTTCATCACCTTACTTGGAAGTTATTCTGATTTTTCCCAGAAGGCAGTTTGTCTCCTTTACTATTCTCCTAAACTGGGACTATGGTTACAAGTTAGGGATTTTGTTGATTCCCAAATCTCTCTCACACACAGACTTCTGAAGCTTATTTCCTGCCAGCTGATAATCATACTGGAGTCTTCTTTCACTATGTTTCATCCTAATTACATTTACTTGCATTGAATTTCATCAACCATGTATCAGACCAACTTTGGAGTGTGTCCAGGTCCCCTTGTAAGTACATCAATCCTCCTCGATTTCCAATTCCCTCATGACTTTTGCATCGTCCGCAAATAGATTTAGGTAGGTGTTCATACCTTTAGGCAAATCATTCATAAAGTTCAGGAGTGGTTCTGAAACAGAACCCTGGAGCACTCCACTGGTGGCCTCCGACCATTAGAAGAAGACTCCTATGATGTGTCTTTTGTTCCCTTCCACCAAGATAATCTTTTTTCCATCACAGAAGTCTCCTCCTTATTCCTACCTGGTATTCTAGCTTCTTAATCAATCTCCCAAATGCTTTCTGACAGTCAAAATACAAATAATTAGAAGTCATCCATTTGCTTTCTGATTATTTTTTCCACGACACACAGTAAGAAATATATCTTAGTGCTTTTTGTGTGAAACTACGACACCACATACAAAGGATTTTGAGGAATGCCTATTGGTCTGGCCTCACATTGGAAACCCTGCATTCATGATATTGTTATATATCATTCAATAGCAATATTTTCTGTTAATGATTAAACATAATATATGTGATGTTGCTTTTACATTTCAATGGAAGTAACTATACATACAATGGGGCTATCATAACCATCAGGAAATATGTCTCACATTTATGCTTACCAACTCTTATGATACACCACACATCATATTGATCATTTCAAAAATCATTTGCCCATCCAGGAAGATACATTTTTTAACAGTGTGCATCACACTCATCAAGGAGACTGGTCTGAATTTCAGCACCTCTTCCGAGTCTACTTTCCCACAGATAAGTTAAGAGTTTTGTCTGGTGTATCAACACAAATCCTCAGCACATATAGTGATAGTTCATCAGGACCATGAGCCTCATATAGGTCAAGACCCTTTAGTATTGTTAGCATCTTTTTTAGATTCTTAGTGTTTTCTAAGTGTCCCCTCCATCCCATCTCACTAGTGATGGGGCTATAGTATCTTCTACTGTGAAATCACTTTTAAACATGTTTTTCACTTCCTTACACCCTTACATCATCCTAAACTAGATTTCCCTTTGAAATCCTTTGCCTGATTAGCTACTCTTGAAATGAAAATCTATTCCTGAAAAATTTATGAAAAAGTTTAGGATTATTACTTGCCCTGTCCACATTATTATCTTCAAAATTTCTCTTTTCCTCAACCTGCTTTTGTCATTCCTTGCTCTCTTTAACCTTGCATGAGCTGCCTGGCTTTATTGTCGCCTGTATCACTATCACTACATATCTCAAACCCCCTTGCTTTTGAACATTGATTAAACCACAATTCCCTCTTTATTTAAGGCTAGAAGTACATGTTCCCACTCCTTCATAGTAAATTTCACAGAACCTTTCACCTTACTATCCTGGTTCCTAACTAATGAACCTCATTTCCCAATCTATGTTACCATAGAAATTAAGTTCTGTGTAGTTTCCACAATAATCTCTCTTCCTCAAGTCCACAGGTCCTGTCTCATCTCTGCTCATTTAACTTCCTCATTTACCACATGATCAAAGTTTAGCATTACATGATCATTTTTTCCAAGTGGTGTATCACATATGATATTTTAAGTATTCATGCTAGTATGTGTAAAGATAAGATGTAGTAATGAGGGTGAATCAGTCGATCTCACCCTAGTGTGTTCATTGTCATGCTAATGTAGGAAACTTTCCTGCAAACATTCTAGGAGCTTATCCAATCCTGCCAGCTTAACTCCTAATATGTGAAAGCCCTCATCATCAATACTTTACCTTCTCTGAGAAGTACATGTTTTACTGCTTTATGTACCATCCTGATTACTCCTTCATTGTTGTCACTGTATATTTAATTTGGATCATTAAAATTCTTTTCATTATCGATACCACCATACACTTCTTTCCTGAGTAAAAAATGTATCTTAGCACTTTTTGTAAGGAACAATATGATACCACAAATGAATGATTTTGAGAAATGCCCAATGGTCTTGCCTCATATTGGTAGCCCTGCTTTCATGATATTGTAATATATTGACTGCCAGTGACATTTCTTGTCCTTTGCCATAATAAATGTTTTAATAGTTTCATATCTTGATGGAAATAACTGTAAAGTGAGGGTACTTCTTCTATGTCTCACATTCATGCTTACCAATAATATTGAGACAACACAGGTCATACTCATCACTTCAAATTTCATTGCATCTGTCTGAGAATATACTTTTTTTACCATCTGTTCCTGTCTTTTCTGTAAGGGGAGGGAGTTTTGCACTCCTGGAGCTCCAACTCTTTTAACATTTTCTTCTCATCATAGAACTTCTTAAATCTATATATAATGTCTTCATTAACCATGTCCTCAGTCATTCGATTCCATTCATCCACCACTCATATTTTCAAAGCACTTCTTATACACCTTTTTGACAAGTTTCTTGCTAAATTTTATGTTATTTCCTCTGGTTGCTCTATCCCTACATATCTCAAAGAACTGTTCAATGTCCACATCATTGATCTGTTTCAATACTTAAAAGTTATGATCAGGTCATCCCTTACTTTCCTCTCTTCCAAAGTGGGCAAACTTCCCTGCAACTTAGTTCTTAATTCTGGTACTTTCTTTATTGCCCTGCTCTGGACCTTCTCTGTAAGCTTTTTTTGTAACTACCATTTGTAATTATCTACTTGTACAGTATGGGAGAGAGTTCTACACTCTTGTGGCCCTGTTTCATGAGCTTTCTCTGTGCTAAAGTAGTCTTTTGAACCTTTGTAAACTGGTTAGTTTAGTTCAACCATCCCCCACTCTACTACTAAACCAGTTCTTCTCAACATCCTTTCTAATTAGCCTTTTGTTATGGTCTCTGATTAGTCTGGTGCTGCATCTCTTGAATTTGTGCTTCTTTAGGTGCTGTCATCAAATTTGAGAAGCATACTCTAATTCTGGCCTTATGAAGGATATAACCTGCTTGCTAAACATTTCCTTCTCCATACACTGAAAGCTATTCTGAAACAGTATTTGCCAGTAGCCAGCTTGTCTCCTTTATTACTCTAATGTGGGACTCTGGTGACAGGTTAGGGACAATGTTGGCTCCCAAGTCCTTCTCACATACAACGTCCTGAACATTACTTCCTTCTAATTAATTTATCATATTAAGGTCTTCCTTCTCTTTGTTCCTACCTCACTAGCTTACATTTACTTAGGTTGAATTTCATCAACCATGTACCAACTTCGAAGTCTGTTTAAGCCCTTGTAAGTATATGCAACCCTCAACACTTTTCACTTCCATCATAATCCTTGCATCATCTGTGACCATATTCAGGTAAAAGTCATTCATATAGATCAAGAAGAGTAACAGTCTCAAAATAGAACCCTGGGGAACTCTACAGGTGACCAACCTTTTGGAGAAGGCTCCTCTGACGTGTGTCCTTTGCTCTTTTCCACTGAGATAATCTTCTATCCATTAGAGGTGTCTCTCCATTACTCCTGCCTGATATTCCAGCTTCTTAATCAGCCTCCTATGTGGTACAGTGTCAAATGCATTCCAGATGTCAAGATACAAGCATTATATTCAGCCTTACCTTCTGTCGAAGACATAGCTCAACTATCATGGATATCTAAAAGGTATGTGACACATGACCTCTTTCCCGAAAACAGCATTGCTTCTCACTTAGATAGTTGCTCCTCAGTAGACAGCCATCCACTTGCTTTCTGATTAACTTTCCTAAGACCTTATAGACCACAACTGTCAGGATACTGGTCTGTAGTTCAGTGCCTCTTTCCAGTCTCTTTTCTTAGAGATGGGTATGACCTTTGCCCTTTCCTACTCCTTGGCACTATGCCTTTTTCCGGTGACATTCTGAACAGCATTTCAAGTCATATATTTAGCATATCTGAACACCTCTGCAGCACATACAGTAGAGTGAAATTTCATCATGACCATGTGCCTTGTACAGGTCAACACATTATTAGTATTCTATTAACGTCTCTTCTGGACATGTTTTCTAAAGCTTACTCCCCATCCATCTCATTAGTATTGGGGCTATAGTGTCTCCCAAGGTGAAAACACTTTTGAGCATGCTATTCGGTTCTTACATATCCTTGCATCATCTTAGATTGTTTTTCTCCTGAATCCTTTAACCTGATTAGCTGCTTTTTAACTGACAATCTAATCAGTTAAACTTATGAAAAAGTTATGAATTTTCAGATGCACTGTGAACAATATTCTTCTCAAGATTTCCCTGTTTGTCTCTCCTACTCCTTGCTTTGTCATAACTCTGCATAAGCTGGCTAGCTGGAGTGTCTCCTTTATCTCTGCCACTACACATCTTAAAGCTCAACTGCTTTTTGATATGTTTGACTAAAGCATTTTTTCATTTTTCTTAACCTTCCCTCAGTGTTTGGGGCTTGAAGAAATTGTGTGTGTGTGTGTGTGTGTGTGTGTGTGTGTGTGTAATTATCAGTTTGTAACTGCCTATTTGTACTGTACAAGGAGTTTTACACTCATGGGGCCCCATCTCTAGCACATTCTTTACCATCACACAACTTCTTAAATTTATGTATGCTATTTGCATTAATCATGTCCTCGGTCATCTTATTTCATCCATCCATCACTCATACTATAAAAGTACATCCTTTTTAACATCTTGCTTAATTTAATTGTATGTCCTCTGGCTGATTTATCCTTACACCTCTCACAAAACTATTCCCTGTCCATGTCATCAGCCCATTTCAAAAACTTAAAGGTTATGATTAGGTCATCTCTCATTCTTGTTCTGTGGTGGGAAAACTTAAAGCCTCTAGCCTTTCCCTGTAACTCAGCTTTCTTAATTCTGGTATAGTCTTTGTTGCCCTCCTCCAAACCTTCTCTATTAGATATTTCTGCTTCTTTGGAGGCAGTGACCAGACTTCAAAAGCATATTCTAGTTTTGGCCTTTTGTAGGATATGAGCAGCTTACTAAGTACCTCTTTAGGTACATAAATGAAAGCTATTCTAATACTTGCAAAATTTATTTCTTTAACTGTTCTATGGGACTCTGATGACAAGTTAGGGACAGTGTCAACTCTAAAATCCTTCAAATGCATAGAATCCTGAAGCTTATTTCCTGTTAGATAATAATCATATTGAGCCCTTCTTTCACTTTTCCCCACCCTCATTGCTCTACATTTTCTATGGTTAAATTTCATCAACCATATATCACACCAGCTTTGGGGTCTGTTTAAGTAACCTAGTCAACCAATGCAGTGCTCCTTACTTTTCACTTCTCTAACGACCTTTGAATCATCTGCAAGCTCATCCAGGAAGGAGTCCATACCTTCAGGCAAGTCATTTACATAGATCAAGAGGAGTCCATACCTTCAGGTAAGTCATTTGCATAGATCAAGAAGAGCAATGGTCTTAGAACAGAACCCTGTGGCACTCCGTTGGTCACCTCATATCACTTTTGGATGGCCCCTCTGAACATGTCCTTTGTTCCCTTCCACGCAAACAATTATCTGTCCATTGAAGGAGATTCCCCCCCCCTAATATTTCTGCCTGATGATCCAAATGCTCTCTGGCATTAAAGATACAAGCAAGCCACCCAGCCTTCCCTTTTGTCTAAAACAAAACTCACTCTATCGTAGAAATCTAAAAGGTTTGTTACACATTACCTCCTTTCCCTACAGCTGTACTGTTTCTCATTTAGATAATTCTTCCTATGGAGAAAGTCATACATCTTTTATATTATCTTTTCTAGATCCTCACTGACCACACATGTTACTGAGACCAGTCTGTAGTTCAATGGCTCTTTCTGGTCCCCTTTTTTTTTTTAAAGATAGGTATGAAGTTCATCTTCTTCTATTTTCTTGGCAAACCACCTTTTTCCAGCAACATCTTGATTAATATTTCAAGGTTTATCAAGCATATCTGCACACTTCTCCTGCAAATATGGTGAAATTTCAGACTTATGAGGCTTGTATGGCTCAAGACATTTAAGTATTGTTAATTTTTTTTTCAGGTATCTCAATATTTTCTAAAACCTTCTCCGCATTCCATCTCACTGGTGTTGGAACTGTAATGTCTTCCACAGTGAAAACTTTTGAACTTGTTTGTTAGTTCCTCACATATGTTACAGCATCTTCAACATTCTTTCCTCTGGATCCCATAGCATGATTAACTGCTCTTTAACTGACAACTTTATGCTAGCTCTACTTAAAGTGCTTGATCTGCATCCAAACTTAGGCAATGAATGAGTAATATACTCATAGTTACCATAAAGATAAAATTTAAGAAATTGATTTTGTCTATCTATATATCTATTTAGCATTACCCCTAAACCAATTTCTAAGAAAGAGTCCTGGTGTTACCCAGGATCTTTCTAAAGGCTCATGCATTACTTCCAGTGGCAGGAAAATGTAATTTCCTTGGCAGTGAGAAATTCTTTGACAAGACTGTACTCCAATTGTTCCTGCCAAAGGTGAATTTTCACTTAGTGTAACCTTGAGCAAGCAGTCTAGTAAAACCTACTGAATTATTCATTAAGTATATCAAGTAAATAATGGCAAATTTTTTTCTACTTCTTGCACACCCATTTTACTTCAGTTATTCAAGTTAAATACTTTTGGTTTTTGTTACTAACTATTTGTAAGTTTAACCAACTAAATATATGTAAATTTAGACTTTCCAGTGTTTATTAATATGGATTCCTTTTTCATAGATTTCATCATTCATTCTTTTCATTGTACAATATACAGCACTAAATAACTAGCACAATGATTACACAGACGTACAGCCAATGTAATATTTGCATAATTGATCATGCAAATAATAATGATTAACAAAATTTACTGTTGTGCTCTCTTGGCTTTCTAGCCATGAAATGGCACTTTCTGACTACTGTGCAGTCTAGAGAAGGGCCTTGAAAATAGTCCCTGGTGTAAGGGACTTAGTGGATGGAGAAACATTAAGTGATATTGGTTTGACAGCACAAAGAAAGGAGAATCAGAGGAGACCGGATACATTTCTTCAAACTACTAAATGGTTTTCTTAATGAAGATTACTTTCATTTCTTCCTCAGTAACTTCAGACCAGCACAGAAAAGTGAGACAGTAGTCATTTAGCCCACTCACCGCAGGGGAGGCATATACTTCCTGGTAATTATTGTTCTCCTCACTGTTGCTGGTGTGTATATGCCCTGTAATTTATTTTCATTTGCAGTACCTGATGTGTATACATATAACCATTACCACTTGCAATGGCTTCCCACACACTATTACCCAACACTTAAGCCCAAAGTATTTCCATACATTAGCTAGTATATGTGCAGCTAGCAAGGAAGCCTATGTAGATCTGCAACATACTGTATCTCAATTTGTGACACTCTGACACTCCTACATCATATATATATTAGCGGTGGAAATCTTAAGCAATTACATTTGTTTGTAACAAAAACACTTCTGAAAGTATTACACTCTTATTCTGTATACCATATGATTCTCTAGAGTACCTCATATATTTGGTACAGGAGCAATGTTGATAGAGGGGTAATGTAAGATAAAGGGTTTGTAACACAGGTAAACAATGTTTTACTAGGTCCAGTTGTGTATCAATTTATCTAGAAAAATATCTTTTAATTAATCATGATAAAGTCTATCATCTGCTTAGTGAGCCAGCACTTTAGTGGTTGTCAAGCTGCACTCCTCTGACCCAGGTAGCTGTCTTTTCTTTCTG
>JAUUDW010091123.1:0-15836 GCA_032361385.1 Panulirus guttatus
GGCGGTTTTTTCTCCTTTTTTTGGGGGGGGGGTTTGTTTTGTAATTCTGTTTTGCGTGTGCAGAGTGGCGGCCGGGGCGAGTTGAGCCGAGTTTTGCAGAAGTCGGCGGTCCGTGTGGAGGCGGGGCGGTTAGCGTGAGTAAGTCCCGGGCTGACGTGGAGTCAACTCGCAAAATGAATGAATGAAACTTGTGTCCGATGGCTTGCACTGGATTGGGCTTAGAAGCGCACAAGAGCGTGTGCTTCTGATTTTCCTTCATTTCGTCGTTGGCATTTCTTTATAGCGTTGATTTGTTTTTGAGTGCTGGAATTGGCGAAAATAAGCAAGAACGGCGAGAGTTTGCGGAACTAGCCTGAGCGAGAGCGTGGGCGCAGGGGTTCGGACGCGGCCGCTGCTACATGACTCGAGCTCTCGCTGATGCCGAAAAATTTTTTTTCGCTTATTTTATTTTTCGCAGCATGTGGATTGCGCCAAGACCGAAATTAGTGTTTCTCTACAATGGAAATCATTTACGGCACGGCAGAGGCGCATTTTATTGGCGTTTTGTACCGGGAAAGAGGATGGGAATAATGATATTTATGGCACTAGTATTAATCCTTGTATTATGGATATTTGAATACGTGCGCAGTGTCCTACCCCGGCCCTTGCATAAGGTCCCATACAGTCCCATTTTCCGTCCCCAAACCCATTTCCCAGTAAACTAATATTGCTTCTTATTGTATGTCTGTCTGTGTCATTTCTCGTGACAGCGCCGTGTCAGTGTGTGTGATGGCCGGGCGAGGGAGGGTTGTCACGGACGGCGGGGCTGTGGTGGCAGTAGCGTGAGGGGAATGGTGTTCAGGCCAGGCTCTGTGGTAGGGCTCCGGCTCCCGCCACCACTACCTCTGTTGTAGGGTAACCCACCACCACTAGGAGTAGCGTCACCAGCGCTACCACCACTGCCGTCGCCACTACCACCGCAAGTTACCGTTGCCACTGCCACCACGACCCCTTTTCCCAGTAGTACTAGTTCCACGACCCTTCCTACAGTACCATGACCGGTGCTACCACCACGACCCTACCCACCACCAGCACCCCACCCCCTTCCACTACCATCACGACCCTTTCTGCCATTACCACCATCACCCACCGTCACTATATCCTTCACCATCACCACAGTCACGAGTGTCACCTTCACTACCAACGTCACTAGTAACACCACCAACACCACCACCGTTGCCACCGTCACCACACCACTCTCATCGTCACCACCACGACCACAGTCCCCACAGCCACCTCCGTCATCACCATCACCACAACCACTCCACCAAAACTATCGCATCCACCACTACCCCATCACCACTTTCACTATCAACACCGCTGCCGTCATCACCACCACCACTACCGTCAGCATCGTCACCACCACGCTCAGCATCACCACTTCCACCACCATCTCCATTATCACCACCACTATCGCCAGTGTCACCACCGCTACTACCATCATCGTCACAACCACAATAGTAGTCGTCACCATCTTCATCCACCACCGCCAGCACCATTATCCTCACCCCCACTTCACCAGTACCTCCATCACCGCCCACACCAACACCACTGTGGTCACCACTATTATCACCGTCACCACCGCTATCGACATCACCATCAATACCGATCTCTGTCATCACCACACACGTCACCACAAATATCACCACTACTGCCATTATCACCATTAATACCAACACCACCAGCACATCCAAAACCACCACTACCACTATCGCTGCCATTACCACTGCTCCCACCAAGACCTCCATTGCCATCATTATCACCACTGCCATTAGCCTACCACCACCATTACCACAACTACCACCATGACTTCCAATACCATCATTATCACCACTGCCACTACCACCACCACCGTCACCACCACCACCAACACTACTATTACTACTACTACTACGACTACTACTACTACCACCACCACCACCACCACCACCATCATTACCACCACCACTACCACCACTAACACTACCACTACCTCCACCACCTGATTAATTCTTGATGAAGTCTTCAGGGTCTTCTATTCCCCAGCCCGCGCTGGGCCCAGGCTGTTGGATCGCGTGGTTGGTCGACCAATGTTGTTGGTCCCCGGGTGTTTAAGGCACTCTACCTTTTGGTACATATCACAATTCTGGTATTCAAAGATAGAATCTTATAGTCTTCCATGCCTGTCGTGCAAGTAGGATGTTAATCCCAAGTGTAAGTTAGGAGCCATACTTTCTAGGATTTTCCAGGTATACATGAAAATATACCTCTCCTGTCTGCGCTCCAAGGGAGTACAGCCTCGGTGATTTCAGCCGTTCCCAAGTAATTTAGTTCCTTTACCACGTTATTATGGACCATGAAAGAGAGAACACTTTCCAATTCTTCGGTTTCGTCCGCCTTGGAGGGAAACGTTAGAATGTAGCAATATTCAGTTTGTGAAAGAATTAGCGCCTAGATAAGTACCATCATGTTTCTTTCTTGTCTTGAAAGTCCGCAGGATCCATCCCACCCTCCATGTGGAGGAGACAACTGTTATTTTGTTGTAATCTCTGAAGGTTAGGTCCTTAGACACTATTTACCCCGAGGTCTTCCGCATTATATAACTGGTGTATGTTGTGTATGTTCAGTATTCTTTATTGTTTTTGATTTCTTCATTTTCCCATAGCACTAATTCCACTACCATTACCGTTGCCACTACCACCACCGCTACCGTTACTGCCATCACCGCCCTCATCCACAGACAGTGGTTAGGATTTCCCCACTTGGCATAACTTGTAAAATCCTGGACTAGCTTGCCAGCTTACACTCAAAAATAGCTCCCTATTGACACGACCAGCATAGAACACTTTGATATACATTACCAATGAAATCATAAGGGACAATGACACCGAGAGAAAATGCCTTGAAAAGGCGGGGCCTTATGCTAATCAACACATTGTCTGCATCCTTAAGAAAGCCTTTCGGATGTCCAGTGGGGTTAATTTGGCCCTGGATGTTCTACAGATTGCGCCAGACCAGCCAAGGCCCTGGTGGTTACGTAGACCTCTGGGGTGTGACCTCCAGCAGCTTGAGCCTACTAGCCCAAGCCGTTGGGGTAGAAGTCCTTATAAGCAGTGTAAGGTAAACGTAAGGTTATATCGCGTGGCTGGACTGGGACATGTTAATGTAGGAGTTGAGTTCGTAGCCACTGTTTGACGTAGGGTCATGCACAGTACCTTCATATGCAGATGGATATTGATGAGAGCTTCACCATCCCACCACAGACCATTCCACAGTGTTCCTAATGGCTAGTGGAGGGAAAGCCTTATATTGTTGTCAGTTATTGTTCTTAATCTCGGGTATCTCTTCCATTCCAGTAAGGAATAGTCTTTCGGGGCAAATCAGGAATCGTGCCTTCCGGGATACCCCGAAGTGTACGTGATGATGCGCCTCTCCTGTGTGGCGTCAGAGTATATCCTCAGTGATTGCAGTCGATCTCGTTCTTTGTTCTCAATCTGTGACAATGTCAGTGTGGCCTGTGAGAGATCTTTACACACTTAGATTACGCAGTTTCTCATTGTGGACCTAAATATGTTGAGTGATTGACCTCAGTCATGTCGGGTGGTTGGACCTATGCCCATTGCATGACTAGACCCAGGCATCTCGGATGACCGGACCTAGGCATGTTGGGTGTTTGTGTCTGTATGTGTTCATAGGACAGATGACAATAGGCGGGAATGACACGGGCGAGGAGTTCGGTCCCTGGATGATCCTCCTTCCTAGATTTGATAACCTTGTCGTCCAGCCTGGCTTGGGAGATTACCAAGTGCTTGTAATTATTACTGGGTTTTTAAAAGCACGAGTAGAGAGAACAATTTAAATGTTTTGTGATCAAAGAACGTGTTATTTGTGATTATATAATAAAGAAGACATACTAATTGTCGCGGTGGTAATTAGGGGAAATTATACAGTGTGGGGCCGGGGTAACGAGAGGCTCCCGAACCACTAAGTAGCAGTGGACGTCCGCCCACTGGGTGGGCAGATGGTGCAGTGGCCAGGCTGCCAGCAAGAGTAGCACGCGGAAGTGAGCCACCCACCTACCTGCATCGCCACTAACGCCGAAGCCACCAGCATCAGAGCCACTACCACCACCACTACCAACCACCATCCCTCTGCCGCCACCACCACCACCACCACGTCCCCAACAATGTCCGTACGATCATCTTCGGTATGTTTTTTCTCTCTCTCTGGTGTGGGTGTTGGAGCCGCGGGCGTGTGTGGTGGCCACCCGAACCCGACTGACTTGCAGGAAACATCGTGGGGACTGGTGGAGTGTAGAGCCAGTACCCCAGGTACGACATTCCTAGGAACTAGTGGAATGTAGAACCAGTACCCAGGTATGACATTCCTAGGGACTGGTGGAGTGTAGAACCAGTCCCCCAGGTATGACATTCCTAGGGACTGGTGGAGTGTAGAACCAATCCCCCAGGTATGACATTCCTAGGAACTGGTGGAATGTAGAACCAGTACCCCGGTATGACAGTCCTGGGGACTGGTAGATTGTAGCACCAGTCCCCAGGTATGACATTCCTGGGGACTGGTGGAGTGTAGAACCAGTCCTCAGGTATGACATTCCTGAGACTGGTGAAATGTAGAATCAGTCCCCAGGCATGACATTCCTGGGGACTGGTGGAGAGTAGAACCAGTCCCCAGATATGACACTCCTGGGGACTAGGAGAATGCAGAACCAGTCCCCAGGTTTGACGTTCCTGATGACTGGTGGAGTGTAGGACCAGTCCCCCAGGCATGATGTTTCTGGGGAGAGGTGGAATGTAGAACCAGTTCCCAGGTACTGCATTCTTCTGGTCTGATAGTGTTGAACCAACACCCAGTGTAACATTCCTGGGACTGGTAAAATGTAGAACCAGTCCCCAGCAATACATTCCGAGGGGCTGGTGGAGTACAGAACCAGTTCCTGGTAAGACATTTCTAGAGTCTGATGGAATGTAGAACCAATCACCATTAGTACATTCCTGGGGACTGGTGGATAGTAGAACCAGTCCCCAGTATTACATTCCTGGGGACTGGTTGAACAAGTATAATTATTGCGGGTCGGGTTTGTATCGCTTATGTCCTGCCCAAGACGCGAAGTCACTTGAGGGTGTTGCCCCAGTGGATGCCTGACTCGCTATCTAGCTGGCTGCCTGGCTGGCTACCTTGCTAGCTGTCTTAGCTGGCTGCCTGGCTGGCTGTGTAGCTGGCCTCCTGGCTAGCTGCTTGCTTGCCAGCCTACCTACTTGCCTGGCCGGCTGTGTAAACCCCTCAACAGTCTTTCCCACTGTTTGGCACTGCAACCCACAACCAGTGCCACGGTCTTTTCCCACAACTCACCACTATAACCACAACCACACTGCTTCGGCAGCAGTGAAGCCCCATTGACCATTACCACAAGCACAGGGGTGATATGCGGCCCCACAAGAGTGATACTCCCATCCCGTACAGTACAAATAGGTAATTACGAATAGGTAATTGCACAAAGCTTACGACGCATCAGCGCGCACCCTTACAATCGCCAACTCAGTGCTATTTTCTTCATACTGAGGTATCGGTAAATGATATAATCAGAGCAACTGATCAGCTCCGAGAAAGTCTACCCTCGGGGCCAGGTGGAATCTGAGTCATCATCCAAGAGAAGACGAGAACGTAAACAGGAAAACCATTCTTGATGGGGCAGAGTCTGGGCGGAAACAGAGTTACATCTGTGACACCAATGCAAGCTAATACCCAAGGAGTACAGGCCGGTTACTATGACCCGAGATGAAAGTCTCTGAAAGGTGCTAAAAATGACACATACTGGAACACCTGCTCAAGAGCAACTACACATACACAGAGACCAAGATGGATTTATACCAGGGAGAAGCACACACGCCCAGATATCGTTACCCTACTACAATGACGTAGAAGAAAGTCCAGTGCGAGGAACGAGAGTGCAACACCGTTTTCGTCGAGTTTGCCAAAGCATTTGATAACGAAAACGGGAGAGGTTTACACGAGAAAGAAGGAAAACAGGAAGATGGTTCACGGAGATTTTATTGAACAGAAAATTTAAAGTAGGAAAAGAAACCATGTTTAATGAAGATGTTGTGTAGGGGTTAGCCCAAGGAACGGTGTTAGGCTTCGTTCTCTTGATGACAGTGATCTCAGACATCAACAGACAGGAGACATCAGCAGACAGGTGAGAGAAAGTACAGTCAGTTGCTTGGCTGATAAGACGAGAGTAATCAATAGGATGGGGTCAGGATCTCTGGGAAGACCTGGAATCAATGAATAGACGGAAGACAACCTGATCGAATTTGAGCAAATAAGTCATGGAAATCGGGCAACAACACGCTGATGACACCGTGTAAAGGCCCAAGAGAGAAGGGAGACCAAACGTCAAAGATTTTTGGTGCCATCGCTAATGAAGAACCAGAATTCGAACATATTAGGGAGACTGCACTGGCCAGGCAGGTAATGAATGGGTGGGACGATAGTGAGACCTTCCACTGCAGTAGACAGAGGAATATTCATGACTGTTTAATGTTTTCTGGAGAAAGAAAAACGGATGACATCTGTGTTGCGTGGTCACCAACATGTAAAAAGGAAAGTCATGAGCTACAGAGGATTCAGAAGACCCTTCGGGGCATCATCGAGGAGATGAGGTCTCTAAGAGGGTAAAGGATCGCAGAAAGCAAGAAGATGGGAAAGATGCATAATAATCTAAGCGTAGAGACGAAGGGAAATGTGAAGAAAATAGTTCCGCAAACATGAGTTATTAAAGTCTGCAAAAACACCGTGGAACATTGCAAAAAGATGATATACAACAAATATATGACATCCCAGCCAGGAGGATGGAAGAACTCTTCAGAAACATGAACGGAACAACGAGAGAAATATTTAAAAGACAACTTGACTTGCGGCAGCAATCAATCCCAGATGAACCCAGAATCGATAATTATTTCATGAATGCGGTAGCGGAGAGTGACTCTATTATTCATGGGGCAGGACGTGTGGTGAATCCTACGCGCTAGCCCTACAATTTTGGCAAAGTTTAGTAGTACTCTCTCTCTCTCTCTCTCTCTCTCTCTCTCTCTCTCTCTCTCTCTCTAAATCTACCGTCTTACTTTCCTGATTGTCTGAGTTCAATATCGTTGCTCTGTACTTGTAATTTCTTCGCACGTTTCTTACTGGTTGGTCAGCCGCTGTCACTGACCCCGAGTCCTCCTCCTCTCTCGTGAGGGCCTCCCGTAGTGAGGGGGCCTTCCGGCTTGCCCAGACCCCGCTTCTGACTCCCTCCCTCCTCCTCCTAAGAGTATAGTGCCTTCCAGAAACTCGTCCAACCAAAGAGATGTTCGGCGAGGTTTTATATCACCTCGAGCTGTCATTGACCCTTGAGCACGACGGGTATGATCCTTGAACACGACGGCGCGACACTTGAGCGCGACGGCACGGCCTTTAAAAACGACAGGTGCGATCAATATGGCACGATGGCGTGACCCAAGGGTCGTACCATCATGCCCAAGGGTAGTGGAGACATGGTATGGAATACCTGTCCAACAGAAAATGGGAAATCCAGTCGAGACGAATGAATCTTTTTTTGTATCTGTTATTCTGTGGTTCTCTTAGATATATGTATATAAAGAACTAAACCCATCCAGCTTTACCCAACGTAAGAATTTCCAACAGAGATGATTATTATTGGTCGATGTATGAAAAGAAAACGGCAGTGCTCTTTCTCAGACAAGCCTCCGTTTTCCAGTCTGAAAATTCGATACATAAACACACTTTGCTCATTGATCATTATTTTTCCCCACTGATGATTTGGTTCCGCAAAATTACTTGAAACATAAAGATTTATAACTATCGTGATTAATTACACAGCCAGAAAATAAAATTAAGCACATCCCGGTGCTACGTGTATACATGTGTGGAAAAATGCCACGGTCGGAGTTGGATTTCTCGACCTGGAGCATTATTGGAACGAAATCAAAGCGCAGGACAACTCTGCTAACACGAATCGCTCCGCACTTGGGTCTCATTTTTCAGTGATTATCTCGCGTCACAATTTGTCCGTTTCTCGATAATTGCCACAGTTTTTTTTCTCTTCTTTTGCAAAAGCCAATAAATCTGCTGATAGGACGAGGCAAGGAGAGTTAAGTGATTACTGGCGTGGAGTGTTGATCATGAGCCACAGTAGGAAGACTAGAGTCGTGATGACATAGGCTGGGAACACAGGAGTGACAACTTAGGTGCTGTTGTAACCTGTGCCTCCTGCAGGATGTACTCCTACCGCCACATGACAGTAGCAGTCACAGTAACGGAAAGTATAATCTAGCACAAGTTCTCTCCCTTAGCGTTGTAGGGAAAGAAACAGACGTCACAACTGCTCGCGCTTTGAATATCAACAGCCGCGCAGTTATCCTGGACGTAGTGGCTGGCCAGTTATTGCATGGCCTATGTAATAAGTGGTTGGGGAGGGAGGAGGGGGCGGCCACACACTACCAGCCAGTCATCGGCATCAGAAACCAAAGTAATGGCTCTAGAGAGAGGGAAGAACCAGCACTGCGGGGTTTGACAAGTGGGTCATCTTTTGAGATCAGATTAGGAGAGTTGTCAAGTCGGATTGCTTTAGCCCCGGCTCCGTCAAGGAAGCACGTAGGGCTAGAACCGCCCCAGATGTGAGAGCAGTACTCCATTGCAAGGGCGGACCAGTCGTCTGCTTAGTTGGAGCAATTGTACGGAAAGGAATCTTTGGCCTGTTCAGCAGGACAGAGAGGGGATTTGGAGGCACACGTAGCTACTTGTAAGTGGTGTTGGGTTTCGGAGATTGGTGTTACGATAACACCAAGTATGTGTTACCGTGTTTAGTGGTGGAGTAACCGAGGAATCATAGGAGATGGGAAAGTCTTGGTTAAGTTGTTGGAAAGAGAGAGAGAGAATCTCTGTACCGTCATCACTACCAGCACTGTTGTCACCGCCAACATAACCCCCAACCTCGGGCACTGCCACCACATCCACCACCGACGACTCTGCCACGCCGTTGCCACCACAACTACCACAATCCCCGTTGTGTGAGTTGCAACTGCCGTCACCATAGTTACCACCGAGCATCACTGCTACTACCACCAGGACCATTAACGTCCCCAGTACTCCCTCACCACTACCACTTCCACCACCTTCACACCCACTGCATGCCACCAGTATCCCTAGGGGGAGGCGAAACCCTGTTAAGGTTGATAGGTCAAAGGTTAATCTCCCTTACTATAAATACAATTTTCCCTCCCGCACCGTAGCTCAACTTTATTCCAGAATTATAAATCACATCGCCATAAAATACCTGAATTTTTAACTGTGATACGACCCTTGAGCATGGCAATACGACCCTGAGTTTTAACGATATGACCTTTGACCTGACCCTTCCGAGTCAGTCTGAGGTCAGATCACTTATGTTTAAAGGTTTTCCGTCTGTAGTGCGCAAGTCTCGTAATAGATAATTATTAGAAATTATCTCAAATTATTACTTATAATTAGGTGTGCGGACTCATTTTCTCTTTGTACGCTGACTTACAACCTCTCTGTGACTCACAGCCTCCCAGTGACTCATAGCCTCCCAGTGACTCATAGCCTCCCAGTGACTCACAGCCTCCCAGTGAAGTGCAACATCTCTGTACTCAAAACCCTCGGTGACTCGCAACCCTCGAGTGACCCTCACCCTTTCAGTGACGCGCAGCCTCTGTGACTTAAACCCCCGAAGACATATGCTAGTGAGCAGTAGGCACAAGAGGTCTGGATAGAACCAGTCAGACGAACACTATACAGTCGAAAAAGAACTTCAGGCCTTTTAAAGAAGCCGCAGATCACCTAGTAAAGGAAAAAACTATCCAGTGAATTAATTAAATCTATAAAAAATGTCAGATAAAACACCAAAAAAAGAAGAAAAGACCAGAAATGAAATATGGAATAACCCAAAGTACTTTAAATCGCATGCAAAACGCCAATGCAGGACCACACACTCCACTGGTGCACTTAAAACAGAAGAAAGAAATTTTGCAGACGACTGCCAAGAGATGAATGACATTCTGCAATGGCAATATGAATCGGTATTCAGTGAACCATATCCAACACTAAAGATAAATGACCCACAACACTTCATCCTAAACATTAGTTTCCCCAAATGTACACACACTTAGCGTATCTCACTTGTCTTACGCCGCACTGATAGTTCTCTCTCCCACTTTTATAAATATTACCTTGGCTTCTGCTCCGGAGAACTGACTTTCTTCGTGTCTCCACCATCACTGCAGCTAGACCCACACTGATAACCGGCAAGCTGCAGAGTCATATGATTACTGTCTGGCCTTTGGCGACTCGAGGATGGATCATTGTGACGTCTGTTTCCTTTCCTTCACCGCTAAACTTTGGAACGCTTCACCCCTCTCGTGTCTTCCCCAACCGGCACGATCTGAACCTGTTCAAAAGGGCACATTTTCCACTTCCTCTAAGACCATCAAGTTATTTCTTTTCCCTCCTTACTTAGTTATCTCTTTAACCCTTTTCACATTTCATTTGAAGTCTGGCCTCGACGAGGGGTTTTGTCCGTAACTGGAGCCGACATGTACTCACGACGTTAAGAAATGCAACCTTTGAGTTTGTTATAAGGTTAAGAACAGATACTGCAAGCAACTGTGACGAATGATGTTGCTTGTGAACGATCGTCACGATGGCAGTGATTAACATCGTTCTGCCTCCCGATCCTCCGTCACACTGGCCGCTCTGTCTCTTTTAAAAGACTCGGAAAAATACTTTCATTTTGACCTGGAACTTTCAGGTAAGGACGTGAGGGTATACTAGGTATGCTATACTTCACCAGGTATCCGCCTGGTCCAGGTCGTACAGTGAACGGGTTCTTCGGCCGACATCGTCCTGCTTGACACCCGATTCCCGTCCAGGATTTTGAAGTGACTCTGGGGATGCATTCCGCCCGAGGCTGTATCTGGGGAGGGGTTGCTGGAAACCCCAGAAGGAAGGGAGCTCCTGCTGGTGGCAGCTGGACCCAGTGTCCTCCGCCATGGGTTGTGGGTGGCTCTTGGCACACACTCGCCCATGTTCCCCTCCAACAGCTTCTCTTCCTCCCCCTCCTCCTCCTCCTCTTCCTCTTCCTCCTCCACCTGTATCGTTATCGTCGCCTCAGCTCTCTCTGCTTCTTCCCAATCTTCCTTATCTGCCCATCAGATATTTACTGAGAAAATATCATTCTTCTGTCTACCCATGCCACCCATCTTGTCAACCCAGGCCACTCATACTGTCAACCCAGGCCACCTATCCTGTCAACCCAGGCCACCCAATCCTGTCAATCCAGGCCACCCATCCTATCAACCTAGGCCTCCCATCCTATCAACCTAGGCCTCCCATCCTATCAACCTAGGCCACCCATCCTATCAACCTAGGCCACCCATCCTATCAACCTAGGCCACCCATCCTGTCAACCCAGACCACACGTCCTATCAACCCAGGCCACCCATCCTGTCATCCCAGGCCACCCATCCTGTCAACCCAGGCCAGACGTTCTGTCAACCCAGGCCACCCACCCTGTCAACCCAGGCCACCCATCCTGTCAACCCAGGCCACACTTCCTGTCAACCTAGGCTACCCGTCCTGTCAACCCAGGCCACCCATCCTGTCAACCCAGGCCACCCATCCTGTCAACCCAGGCTACCCATCATGTCAACCAACGCCACACGTCCTGTCAATCCAGGCCACCCATCCTATCAAGCCAGACCACCCATCCTATCAACCCAGGCCTCCCATCCTATCTACCCAGGCAACCCATCCAATCAACCTAGGCCACCCATCCTGTTAACCCAGGCCACACGTCCTGTCAACCCAGGCCACCCATCCTGTCAACCCAGGCCACACGTCCTGTCAACCCAGGCCACCCATCCTGTCACCCCAGGCCACACGTCCTGTCAAACCAGGCAGACTGGGCCGGGCTGCTGTCGCCAGGTCATCTCACAGTTCCCTATCAGTGGGTAGCCTAGCCATCGGGTCCGACCGACTGGGTCTGGCTGGTTGACCCACACCGTCTTGCGTCCCTCGCTCCTGGAAAAATGTATTTAACGGCGAACGAAGAATCCATGCATGTGCGTCACTACATCCTGGTGAACGACAGAAACGAATGAGTTTTTGATAAATGCTTAAAAGGAACGTCTTCCATCAGTGTCCATATTCCGTATTCCTCACACCCGTGCGCTTGACGCCGAGGGATCACTCTCTTTAAAATGTTGAAATTGAGGGAAAATCCAGCTGATCCATCTTCAGCGGGTACAACATTTTTTTTAGGCGAGATTCGTGGTTGAGTTCACATGCCCTCTGACGCACTGTATAGCTGACGTGAACTGTCTCTTTAGTCATGTATTTATCCACCACTCCAGAGGCTTTGTTTCCAAGCTCAAGGAAAGCTTCCGCTCATGAATAACGTCTGGAAAGAAGCCTGGGGCTCTCCTACAGCAGCGGCTGCCCGACAGAATGGGAGCTGGCATCTTCCCGTCCTGCAAATGGGTCGTACCGTTGAGCTTGCTTCCACCCCGCAGCCCAAGGGGAAGCTTTCCAAGTCGTAGAGCTTCATTAAGTATTTTTGGCAGTTAGGCTCCTGACCTGCACATCTTACCTGACCACAGTGCCAGACCGCCGTCAGCAGAACGCACTACTTCGTCAAACGCCGTAGCTGCCTTCGGTAGTATCACCTCCGGTTAAGACAGAAGGTAAAAGAAAAATAAAAGTTCCCTTGGATAGGAGATAGTTACGCCCTGCAAAATGGAGGAGGGGTGAGGACCACCTCGCATCACAGACAGTCCAGGAGCATGATATCGCCAGACATGAAAATATTAAGAAAAAGACACCCTTAAATTCACAGTGACCAAGTGTCTCATGTAAGACGTTATAACAGTTCTGGAGAACAGAAAAACAAGGCCTCAGTAGAGACATTGTCCAAGGCCTGTAAGTCTAGAATGGATCAGTTTCTTTATAAGATTGTGCTTTGCGCCTCCGTCCCTTATTTCCATATCAGACTAACGCAAATACGAATCGGTTCTATTTCATCATCCTTGGCAGGCGATACCATAACAAGTTTTGAGATCTCAGCAGTGGAAGACACCTAGAAATTACAAAGAAAGTCTCGATATCTTCTGATGGGATACTGGAGATAACGTTGCCTGTTAATGGTGCGAAGTTCCAACTTCTCCGTTATGTGGAAACGGAAGAAATGAGCATTACAGAGTACCAGATACAAACAGACACCATCATACTTCGAAAGAGAAATTCGAAAGGCCTTGGGAGTAGTCATGTCTGATGACCCTACCTCCAGTGAACGCTAAAGATTAAGAGTTGCTCCTTTCAAAAAAAGATGACAGGCTGGATTTTACGGACCTTCAAGAGAAGACAGGAAAAGGCAGAATTACTTTCCCGATTAGGATACTGCTGTGTGCTGACATCATCACCTCTCAGAGTTGTGAAAGTGCAGGTCTTTCACGACCTGTATTGAAGCGGTAGAGGGAATGAACGACCGGGAATGACCGAAATCACTTTGAGGATAATCTCTCTCTGGAGCAAAGACGAGAGAGATGCATCAAATACTGTACCCGAAAGCTTCTTCCCCAAATGGGAGATTGTACCTTATTGGCTCGAAGGGCACGGGAGATTCTGTAGAATATTACTAATGGAAACTAGAAGATGTAAGCCTTCATATTAAATGAAAACTCGTGAATTATCCGGGACTGTGGGATGTACAGTGGAATCACTTCAGATCCTGGATGCGCAACCAGCTACGACGTGATGGCTACAAAGGCTTATAGACCACGGGCTCTAGCGGGATCTTAATCAACCAGAGGACAAAGCACAACAACAGCCTGGACGCGCGGGCACAACCATGAGGGTAGAAAGATATTCGGAATCGACGTTAAGATGAAGTGCCTCAGGCCAGTTGGGTATGTGTGTCATGTGTCCTGGCGGGATCGTTTGTCTTTTGCGGCAGTTGGCGCACACGGTGCGTTGTGTGGTGTGGAAGAAAGCAGCACTGCCGTTGGTCTCGCATGGATTACTAAATCCTGCGGCAGTAACGGCCGACACATTGTCACTCGCTTGTTGAAAATGATACAAGAATAGGAATATGGCAGCTCTGATAACTCCAAGGAGATTACCTTAACAGGGAGACGTGGAAGATCCTAATGACAAGGCTACCTGGTTATGTGTATTTAACCTCTCCAGTGGTAATAGACCATCTGCTCTTATATCCTTCCTAGTTCCCATCCCCAAAGACTTCAGAGCATCCTCGTCACCTGACCACTGTAAAGCAGTTGCACTTAACACTAATAAACGAGTTCATTGATTACATGCTAATTGACTTCCTGCCGAATGAAATGAATACTTTCGACTTTCAATTTGCATACGAGAGTGGCCCCTTCCACGACACTCGGCAGCTTCTTGGCCAAGGAAGCTATTCAGTACCATAACTCTGGGTTGTTTTGTAATTTCACTTCCCCGACGCCCGATGGGCATCTAGCGAACCAAAGGACTCGAGACTCGGGAGTACCTCCAGCCTAACGCACGGCGCAACACAGCATGCACTGGGTGTACGCCAAATGATCTTGCTAAAGTTATTGCAAGATGCAACATAATGATATCTGCCTATTCGTCGGTGTACCAGACCAGCCCGGGCTGTGGAAAATACGTGGGCCTGAGGGCTGCGGCATGCAACAGCTTGGTCGACCAGCGACTCAACCCAAGAGACTGGGCTCAGCCCGGGCTGTGGGGATTAGACGACCCCCTTAAGACTACACCAGGTATTCCCCAGGTATACTGATGTGCAACGAGAGGTAATTCCGAGTCCTCCGTTCCGATCCTTTTGTGAGAGGAGCTTCGATCGTGTAAAGCTGGATACCATGTAGATACCATATGTACCGAAGACAAGTCAATGATCTAATGATGATGCCGGTTGAGGAGTCATGTTGAAAGTGACATGTGTGAAAGATAATCCGTACAATCTTGGATAGGTTTAACCCAGATGTATTGTTATCGTGCTTCCTCATTCCTCGTATTCCTCACATTGATGTCCAGCGGAAGGTGTGATGGAATGCCATTCCCTTGGGGTTCTCCGGAAACCATTAAGGCCGTTGTCTGCTGACCAGAGGCCCACTTGCTGACTCTCCTGACGCCATGAGGGACGGGTGTGGAGTGAATTTGGTCATCTTGACACTTGGTCTAGAGTTACGCTGTTTACCGGTCAGTGTCCTGGAGTATTGCTGTGGACTGTGGCACCTCAGCCATAGAGTCTATGTCTAGAGAAACCCAAGATGGCAGTCCATAATAATCAATATTGACCTCTGTGAGGAAACTTAACAAAAAAAATCTTTAACCCGTTTTATTCATGTATTGGATTATGGTTCCAGTTGACCTGTGTACCAGCGATTTTACGCAAACATTGGCGCTCTTCATCCTTCAGAAGCACAAAGGTAAGGCCCTTGCGTATGATGGCGTAACCTTTGACCTGACTCGCAAGGATCATGTCAAAGGTCAGTCTGTCATAGCGCCCAAGGGTCGTACCTTTGTTCTCAGTGGGGTTGATACAAGGCATCTAGATAACCTGTACTCTCGTATTATATTGATTTCCAGGTTCGGACTTCCTTATCCAGTTCGTAATTGGAATAACGTAAAGTAAGACATTGTGATTAAGAGCTGAATTGGGTTGTATATCACTGGTGTTGCATGCGGGGGGTGTAGAGGTGGTGGTGTTGGGGGTGATATAG
>JAUUDW010091344.1:0-24033 GCA_032361385.1 Panulirus guttatus
TATGTGTGTGTGTGTGTGTTGTGTGTGTGTGTGTGTCTGTGTGTCTGTGTGTGTTTCTCCGTTTCCTGCGTTAGCGAGGAAGCGCCAGGAACATACGAAGAAATGCCCTCTTTCATTCTTCCTGACATGTATTAACATATCGAAACCAGAGCTCCATATCCACAAGCAGGTGCGATGTCTGCAGTGACGGCTTTTCAATACAGACGGAAAGTTATTGGTCCAAGTCCAGTATGTTATATGAGGACGGGTCGTACTGATCTCAGTATTGTTCCAAGAAATAAGCCTCATATATATACGTACATGTAACCCTTGAATACCTGAATATTTAAGGGGTTTGGATACTAGTTTTCTGAAGAATTGCTTACTACTGCTATTAATTCTTACACTTGTACAAATTATTTTGTTGTCGTATATAATGAGTAAAGTAAGGTTTGCTAAAGGACCCACCCACCGCTATGGCGAATATGCCTTTACACAAATGCGCTTTCCTTCGCTCCGGGTTTTCTGTTTGCATCCAGTGGGATACTGGTGACGCTCTGTTATCATCATTCCTCACCCACCACTGCCGCTGGGGATCACTACTGGTAATTCTGAGGAGAGGTTAGTAAGGTTTTTTCCACCATCATGGAGATCATTGAACCCCACGTTTACAGAGACATCCTAGGTTCCTCCCGATTCCTATCTGGATGACTAACCACTGCAAAAAGCTTGGTAGTACCAGTCAAGGGTGCGGTACCACAGTTCTACGCTACGGTGGAGCGTATACGCGTATATCCCTGGTGTAGCGCCAGGCGTATCATCAGGGTTGTAGAAGACAGGGTGTAGCGGCAACGCGTAGTGCCAGGGTGTATGAGGGAGGGGGCTGGAGTCTGGTGTACACAGGGGTGTCAGTAATGCTGGCACTGTGGTCTGGCACCAGGGCCGGCCGGCCGGCCCTCTTGGCCCCGCCACCGTCCACGCTAAACCTGGTGCGCGTGGGTGGGTGTGTGTGTGTGTGTGTGTGTGTGTGTGTGTGTGTGTGTGTGTGTGTGTGTGTGTGGTGTGTGTGTGTTACGGGGAGAGAGTTTTACGCTCGTCTCTTAACGCTGTACATATGTACTATGACTTTACTCCTATTTGTGTACACACACAAACACACACACACACACACACACCAGCCAAAGCCAGGTACCCAACTAACAAATACTCCGATGGAGTGGGAGTGGGGGATGTTTGAACACCTGGGATGGGTGTGGGCCGACTGCAGTGCCTAGCGTTCTAATCATCAAACCCACGAGGATTCGACCCCAGGCGGGCCCGTGCTGACTCAGGGGCAGTAACGCTAACCACTAGACCACATGCGTGTGTGTGTGTGTGTGTGGGCAGGTGCGGGGGCAGCGCTGGGTGAAGGTGAGGTGGTGTTGGCGGGGGAACAAGTGTGTGTAATTACCTATTTGTACAGTACTGGGAGGGAGTTCGACACCCGTGGGGCCCCACCTCTCCCAACATTTTCTACTGTCATACAACTTACATTTCTCTATGCTGTCTGTATTACCTATGCTCACTGTCCACGTCATCTGTCTATATAAAAAGTTTACGAGGTTGTGATCAGATCAAACCTTACTCCTCTCTCTTCCAAGGAGGGCAAATCTAGAGCCACTAGCCTTCCCCGTAACTTAGCGCTCTTAATCCTGGTAACATCTTTGTTGCGCTCCTCTGAAAGGACCTTCTCTACTAGCTCTTTGTGCCTTTTCAGGTGCGGCGACCAAGCCCGAAAAGCATCGCATGTTCTGAATTCCTAATTCCATGAACTTGTATGCAGTTCTAGTTACTGCTCTGCAGACAGTCGGTCTTCATAACTATACCCCTGAGTTAAGACTCGGGCAACAGGCTTGGGACCACATTGAGGCCGTCTCTCGCAATGACCCTTCCTTAGTACTCTACATTTACGTAGGGTTGAGCCTCATCAGCTGTGTGTAACGCACACAGCTCTAACAAGGTACCCTTTATAGCTTCGTGTGTGTGTGTGTGTGTGTAGCGGGAAGGTAGTGGCACACCTGAGCCTCACACTGAGAATGCTGACCACGCGGCCGCCGCCAACGTCACCCTCCTGGCACACTCCATCCATAACCAGTCCACTGACCTGCGGGGCGCAACCCCTCCTCACACTCCTGCTCCTCCCATACTGCCCCTTTAGTCTCACCCTCCCACCACACACATACACACCCTCACCCCGCAGCCTCCCTCTCTCACACTTCCTTACTTCTGCTCCCTTGTACTCCCGTCACACTGCTTTGGTGTTACATCCTCTAACACAGCTCTCGCACAAACCCCTCCCCCTCATACTGTCCACTTTTGTTCCTCTCACACTACGCATGTCTTAACCACTATTATATATTATATTCACCGTACCCTCATACTCCTACTGTCTCACACTCATACTATCCTCACACTGCCGTTAAAGGTACTTCTAACAGTGTCCACCGACCTCATGCCATGCTTTCTGGTACCAACCTTGCATCACCCTCATGCCCGCCTCGTATTCCACTCATACTGTCCTCACACCATCCTTAAAGTCCCTTCACAAAGCCGTAAAACAGCCCCACTACCCACACACTATCTTCATACTCGTCTCACACTACCCTCATGCTCCGTTTCAGTCCTCACAGTATCTCAACCCCCTCTCCCTCCCCCTATTTAAAACAAGTGACCGCCCCCACCCTACCCCAGTATCTCCATACTACTTAAGTATAGTTCCAATCAACACAGGAAATATGAATGACAATAAGACACCACACTTGACAGGCGAACCTGTACAGTGAACTCGGGAGGGGAAAGTATCAGTTTTATTAAAATACTTTAAAGAAATATTGGGCTTGGAAAAATCTATGTCATGGAGAATGAAAAGGCTAGTACTTTGTCAACAGAGCAACATGTCAGAATATCATGTTCTGTCAATAAGATAATTTCGTCTCGTATATACAAATCGCTAAACAATTCTAAGTTTTTTTTTTTAGCAAAAAGTAAGAAGATAGTCACCTTGTTTTAAATCACCCGGAAATATTTTCAAGTGACACTATGTCTGAGATCAAAAGGCTTTATATTTTGACTCGAATCACCTGAATTATGTTTGTCAGGCGAAAGATTCAACTGAGATGAATAACACATGGTGAGGGGAACGCTACAGGCGAGAGAGAAAAAAGGTCCAGTATATACACAGCAGCTGAGCTGTGACCTTGAAGTATATGACGATCCTTTCGAAGAAACATAAAGAAGATCAAAAAGTCGGTGTTACCGAAAATTTCTAAACAAAGCACCATACTCTCTTAGAAAATGGAAGACGCTCTCAAACGAAGGCGTGCGATAACATAAAAAATTTTAGTCGTCAAAAGTTCAAAGGAGCCAAATTTGAGGACCGAAAAAAAAAAAAGCAAATCTCCTACCGACTTACAAACACATAACAAACAAAATGACAAAAAAAGGAAGTCCAGGTAACTCGGCAAACAAAACGACAATTTGGCCCTCTTCACCAGCGACTATTTCCAGATAAGGAAAAATTGGGAAGTTACTCTGGCAAGAGGTGGTAACCCTAAGAACTGAGTGTTAAGCTAAGTAATAAACGTGAGCTAAACTAAGTACTGTGGGGGTAGTGGTTGGAGTCGCTGACCGTTACGCATTCAAGGGCCGCCCGGGGTCGAACGCTCAGGTTGGAATTATGGTTGCGCCATACGTAAAAAAAAAGCTAAGAACCGTGAGCTAAGCTAAGCTAAGGAAGTACCCTGAACTAAGCAATGAGCCGTGAGTTCAGGTACAGGAAAAAGACGAAAAGTGTTGCTGAAGGAAAAAAAAAAAATCTTGTAAATGGCGCCTGCGTAGTGAGGAGGACACCTATTTACGAGTTTACGAAGTGTCAGTAAAATGAATGTCAGGCTACCAAGAAATCTGACTGAACAAGAACAGAGCGAGTCTTCTGTGTGGCTTATGCAACGCCAGTGGACAAACAGCCAGCGTAAGCGTCAGCGAGAGTGTTAGGCATGAGCCTTGTGTGTCAGCGCAAATGCACTAGAGAACAGAAAACGACGACATTGTATGTAAGTGAAGAGGTAAAATGATGGTACTGGGTTGGAACACCGCGCCCCCTGGGAGTCGAACTTGTACAACCACACAACACAGCGTGAGCCATCCCAACTCGAGTAGATAGTGATCTGGCTTACATCATCATCACCAGGAACGAATTATCATTACTTAAAAAAAAGACTCTCCTCAGAGAATCTTGAAGAGATTTTAAATCACAGACTTCACCACTGGGTCAATTAAACTGTGCTGCTTGCACTATTAACATCGCCAGTGCCGCACGATCGAACTGTAGTCATTCGTTCAAATTAAAGAAACCGTCTATCAGATATTTTCCACCGGAATCTCCACCATGTTAGTGTCTTACACGCACTAATAGGCAATAGCAACTAACGCTGCATATACTTAGCGGTGATATACAGGGAGGGAGTTTTACACTCGTGGGGGCCCCATCTCCTGGACATACTCTACCCTCAGTACAACTTCTCCATTAAGGCCTCAGTTGCCCCTGCCGTCTCAGCTAACATAAAAATAAATAAAATCTCACCCACATTCCTATCCTATAGTAAGCTCTCAAACCTAAGTACAATCCTCTTCCCTGCATTCCAACTCCATTCCCACCCTGTTACCACCGCCCAAGCCCTATCACCACCCAAGGCAGTGTAGCAGACCTGAACCCACTCCAGCCTTGTCCTTGAGAATCAGTCCCAATTTCCTAGGAGGTCACGTCACCTTTTCATGCGGATCATCACTATTTTCCAATTGCATTCCTCTCGTCTGCTTGGTTGGTTATCTGGCCTCTGGGCCTGTCAACAGCCAGGGGTCGTTAAGGCCGTTAACGTCGATTTATAACCACCAGTTCAACTGCCCGGGTTACTGAAGCCATCGCCGTCGTTAGAGATATTAAAGTGAAAAACCTTGCAACAACTCTTCCAAGTGATCATGATAGGTCGAGGACCATACTCACTCTCACTGCACGTAGGGCCTTACTGCCTTCCTCCTTCCCCTTCCTGTTAACACTTACTTAGATAACTCGAAAATGCGACCTGGCACCCGTCTCCATCGTGATCTCGCACATCCGGCAACACACTCTTTACAAAATGCAAGTGGACCCCTATTGCCCCTCGAGGTTTCCTGTGTCGACACAGCGTACACAAATTATTCATCATCCGTCCAAATCATTCGCGGTATTATTTGCTGGATCTCTCAGACGAGCTTGGTCAGGCACACGGACCACAGGAGGGAGTTCCTGCACCAGCAGTCTGAAACTGCAATGAATATATGTCACGTATTCGCGTTTTTCATAACAAGGAAGCTGATAATTTTCGAAAGTATTCATCATTCATTTCTCACCCCGTCTGCTATCATTTTTCCAATTGCAGTACAGTCACTGATGTTCCTTATACCCGCTAACCTGATACATTGGACAAGACAGTAGGACCCTTTGAGGCACAACGCTCGACCTCTTGGGTGAGCTGGTCTGGTGTCAGGAATCACTCGCAAAGGTTATGCCACCATAACCCAGAGTAGGTCACGCACGCTCCCACTCGGTAAGTTTAAGAGGCATTCACTGCCAACACTAAACCCGGTGACGCTACTTACATCGCATCACAATGAAAATAAACAAGAAGTTATTTACGTACGTTCGTAATCATACGTAATATTATGCTTGAGTCACCACATTCTACCAACTCCGTAACGTAAAAATAGTTTCCATTTTCCGTGTCACTATGATTCCCAATATATATCAAGTAAACAAAAAAACAAAAAACTGTCTAAAAAAGCGACAAATACCAGAGAACTTTTTTGCCTCTAGAGGCCTCTCGCAAACGATATAAAAAGGAATATCTCCTTTACGGCTTACCACCAAACAATCGTAGGGAACGGTACTCCCTGAGGGGCAATAAGGAGCAGAACCACAACAAAGCTCGGATGTCCTTACCTGTAGCTCATGGTCGTCTGCTGGGGCCTCCCCACCGCCCTCCTGCACGTTCACTTCACTGTCATCTGTCTCACTAGAATCACTGTCCCTAGAATCACTGTCGCTAGATTCACTGTCGCTTGAGTCACTGTCGCTCTTCAGAGGCGACCCCCTGGCTCGCTGGGTACCTTCCCCGGGTACGTCGCCTCTGGAGCTGCGCTTCTCGAGGGGCCGCGTTGCGTCGTCGTCGTCGTCGTCTCTTCTGAGGGAGGACGCGCCTGTGGCGCTCTGCTCGCGCTGGTCGTCCGCCTTGCGCATCTCCGCATACCTCGACCTCCGGATTCGTCTCCTCCTCTCTAAGATCTCCTCATACTGTTTATCGGCGTCGGCGACGCCGTCGATCGCTCGCGAGTCCTGGGGGCGGTAAGCCGAGTGTCTGTCCTCGTCCACCTGGCTGCTGTCTCCCTCCAGCCTCCGGCTCCTTCGCTGTCTCCTTCGGGCGAAGATCTCCTCGTAGTCCTTGCTGCTGCTGACGTCCGCCTCGCGCGCGCTGCTGCCGTCGTCCGCGGGTCTCCGGCGTCTGTTGGTCGGTTTGTCTTCTGTGCTCTGGTTAACGCCTCCGTCTGTCGTCTGAGGATCCCTCTCTCGTCTGGTGTCCTCTGGTCCTGCCTTCCGCGTCCTCCTTCGAGGTGTGGGATTTTCCTCCGTCTCTGCCGTCTGGTCCTCCGACTCGACCAGGCGCACGCTCTTCCTCTTCCTTCGTTCAGCCACGATTTCCTCGAACTTCTTGAGGAAGTTGAAGTCCTGCGGGCTACCAGGAGGAGGCTCTTCAGCCACGCGGCTGGACTCGAGCCCTCGCTCACTTTCGTCGTCTTCCCTGCGCCTTCTCCTCCGTCCCGGCTGAACCGTCTCCTCGGAAGCATCATCTTGAGAAGTCCTCCTCCGTCTTCTCCTTTGCTCCGTTTGTCGACGTACGTGTCCAAGGTCCTCCTTTTCGTCGTCTTCATCCACTCTCGATTCCTGGTGTTTTGCCTCGGCAGCGTCCATTGTCTCGTCGCCAAAACAACTCTGTGGTTCGTTCTCGTGATTCACTGATTCGTGGGCGGTGTCGCCAGCCGCCTCCTCTTCGGGAATATTGCTACTTCGGAGCTCCAGCAGCGCGTTGATTTTCCTCATTCGCTCGAGAGCGAGGGGGCTGATGGCCGCACATGCGTAACTGTCGTCGGCTTCTTCTGCTGCTGTGTCACCGGCCCCTGTGGTCGTGTCGGGAAATTCCGAAGCGCCGTCGTGGGCTTCAGTCGGAGCTCCGAAACTTTCGAATGGCGCTTCGACGTCCGCGGCAGAGTTAGGTTCTTCTGCAGCAGTCTCTAGATCTGCTGGGGCCTCTGCAGTAGAGTCGGGTGTTTCTGAGGGAGATGACTCTCTGCGGTGAGCCGGAGGTCCGGGAGGGTCAGGTGTTGGTGCAGCGTGGTGTGGGAGCTGTGCTGTGTCCCGGCACTCACTGGCTTCTGGCGCCTCCTCCGGTGAGCTTCTCTCATCTCTGCGTTTTCTTTCAACTTTCTGACGTTCTAATTCCTGTGCCTCGCGTTCCTCTCTCCTTCCCTCCCTCCCAGCCTCCGCCTCCTGTGCCGCCTCTTCAGGTCTGTGTGGCTCTTCCTCCCTGCTGGCTTGCATCTGCCTTAACCTCTCCTTCTCTTCACGTTTTCTTCTCTTTCTTTCTCTCTTTTCTTCCTTTCTTATTCTTTTGAGTTCCTCCTCGTCACGGTTTAACGATTCGGGCTGACCAGTACCGTCCCTCTCTTCCCTTGACTCCTTCTCCTTCGCCTTTTCTCGTCTCTTTCTTTTCCTCTCCTTCCTTTCGCTGGCGATCTGTCTTTCTAACTCTAGTTCCTCCTGCCTCTTCCTTTCCTCCATCTCTTCCGTGTGGATCTGAGTTCTTGGACTTTCCTTTCCATCAGTTCTGGGTTCAGCCGTTGGCTCTACATATTCGTGTGTCTTTTCACATTCTTTGGCCTCATCTTCTGTCTCTCCTCGCCTCTCTCTACCGCCCTCCCTCCTTCCCTCAGTAGCAACATCACCTACTTTATCTACGTCTTGATCTTCATTTATGTGTCTCTCTTTATTCCTGCGCTTTCTCTTTTCTGCCTCCTTCCTCTTCTTCCTCTCCTTCTTCCTCGCCTCGCGTGCTTCTCTGTCTTCACCGACGTCCGCACATTCGGTGGGCTGAGGGTCTTGGCCCTCATCTGGGAGACTAAGGTCCACTGTCGTCTCCTCCTGTGTTGTGAGGGCATCACGTCCCTCCTGGTCGACCACGGGCGCCCTCTGGTTGAGTCTCGAGCTCGTGGAAGTCACAGCAGGAGGCTCAAACACCCACAGCGTCCCGAGGTCGGCCTCTGCCCCTATGGGACTCAATCTCTTTGTGCCCTGGGAGTCGTCGTCGTCGTCCTCGTCACTGTCCGTGAGACCCTCCTGGTCTGCTGTCTGGTCTTTGGAGGCGGTGTGGGTCTGAGGTTCCGTTGGTTCTGATCTGTTCAGCGCCAACTGAAGGGAACGAATCTTGTCCTTCTTCTGGGATATGAGTTCCATGAGGGCTGCGATCTCCTCCTTCTTTGGCGCCCCTGGGTCTTGTCCGGCGGCCACGGCCTCCGAGTTCGTCGCCTTCTCGTCCTCAGGTCGTTTCTGAGGTGTTGATGACCGTGGCTGTGGTTCATCATACGATCCCATCGCTTCACAGTCTTTACTTTCAATGTCCTTATGGTCTTCCCCCAGGTCTGTATGGTCCCTGGCACCAATGTGCTTATCGACTTTGCCATGTTTTCTCTTGCTCTTCTTGCTATGATCCTTTCCCCCTTCTCGTCTGTGTTCTCCTTTATCATCTATCAGCAATTCCTCTTCTACACTTCCTTCAGTGGGTTTTTCTTCCTCTCTGCGACTCTCAGTGTGTATGTTCTTCCTGCTCGCATCTTCCTCTCTGTCTTCATGGCTCGTCGTCTCGCTCCTCCTGCAAGTGTCGTCTGTTCTCGTCCTGTGTTTATGGCCCTTCTTCTTAGATTTCCTCCCATCGTTATCTTCCGGCACTTCCTCATGCCTCGACTTCTTCTCGTGTTTCCTATCTCTTCTCTCTGCAGACGTTACTCTTCTCCCGACTTCCACCTCGCGCTGAGTACTCTCCTCGTAATCCACTCGCTCACTTAAACCACTTTCCTGGCCGTCGCGACAGTCTTCCGACGCATCATTCGTGACCGAGGGTTCTTCGTGACTTTCGTGATGCTCTGTCGACGCCTCTGCAGCCTCCTCGGGAACATCATTTCTTTCGTCTGTTCTCCGTCGCTCATCGGCCAACGCTCTGGAGGCTTCCCTTCCCACAGCGTCTTGTGAGCGTGATCTCTGGTGGCCGCTCACTCCTCTTGTTTTGCTTTTATCTTGTTTTTTCCTCCCGCGAGAATCTTTGTGGGATAACCTTTCCTTGTTTACGTGTGTGTCACTCTGGGTAACTTTAGAGTCCCCGGCTCTCTCCTCCCTCATGTCGCCAGCGTGAGAGTTCTCGGTTCTCACGTCATCTTGGCCACTGGTAACGTCGGAATCCCCACTTGTAACACCCTTCACGTAGAAAACGACATAATCATCTTCCTCGTCTTCAACACTGTACACGTTTTCGGTCGAGTTATCTTCGACGCGAACACCTTCCGCCACGTCTTCTTTAATGAGGTCACCTTCAGGTTCCGGATCTCCTGACGTGACATCCTCATCTCCAGTTCCAGCATCACTAGCCCTGACGTCCTCACACTCTTCAGGTACAAAATCCCCGTCCTCCATCTCAAGGTGTTCCCTCGCTGCATGTGTCTGTCTGACACCTAACAGTCGCTCCGTCTGTCTTTCTCCTGCAGGAACTTCACCTCCCTCTTGGCCGGCGGCGCTACGAGAGCCCCTCGTCTTGGCGCCCCTGGCGTAGTAATGTTCCAGGTGGTAGTCGTACGCGATGTCCTCAGACGCTCGCTGTTCTTCTGCAGGATCCATCTTCTGGATTTCCTCACAAATCACTGATGCTTCCTCCACGTCCGGGCTGTTGGCTTTAATAGTCTTACGCCTGTTCCTCTTTTTCGATTTCTTGGATTTGGCGTCGAGTTTTGAAGTCGAGGTTTCGCCCGCGTCCTCAGCGGCCTTCGACTTGATGGTCTGTTGACATCCGGGGTGGGTCTCGTCCTCTTTGTTTACCATGGCATCATCGCGACTCTTGCCAGGTAAAATGTCCTTAACTCCCTCTTGAGTGACGAGACCCAATTGTTTTGTTTCTGCTCTTTCCTCGGTTTCGTGTTTGCTCTGGTTGTCCAGCGAAACACCTTGATGAACCGTCTTTCTGGTACCAAGAACAACATTATCGATTTTATCCTCATCATCGATCACTGGTCCTTCTTGCCCCCGTGGAACAATGATCTCCTTTTTCACCTGTTTCGTTCTGGGCTTGGCTCCCGTGCTCTCGCTCTTCACACTCTGTCCCTTACTCTCTGCAGGGGGTCGTGTTGGTGCTAGAGGGGTGCTGCCTGGGTCAACGTGGGTCGTCCCGGGTCGGCTGTGCTGCTTCTGTGGTGCTTGTGAACCCTGCTGGGCATCTGCTGGTGAGGGAGGGCTGTCGTCCGCCCTCCTCTTGCTGGTGGCTGGCTTACGGTTTCCTGACTCGTGTGAACCAGGTCGCTTGTGAGTCGGCGAGGGTCGTGACGCTCCTGGGTGGTGGCCGCCAGCGGCGTCCACGTTGCTCCTCAGGGCTGGAAAGTCCTCCTCTTCCAGCACAAAATCCCCTTCCAGGCCGAGGTAGTAGCCGCTCTCGGGGTCGTAATACTCCTCGTACCTATGGTCGTCCTGGGCGTGGCGGACTGGGCTGCTCCTGGGCCTCTGAGGCGGCGGCTTAACGGGCTTGCCGCGCCTCTGCACCAGCGTGAAGCCCTCGCTGTCCACCTGTGGGGGCCTGGGCGACGGTCGGGGACTGAGGGACCGGGAGATCACCTGGGGCCACTGGCGCCACGATCCAGGTCGTTTCGGTCGCGGAGGGACTGGCGTGTTGGGACTTCGACTACTGGGGGATACAGATGCCGACGCCTTCTGGGGACGCTGGCCTCTTCTGGCGTCGGACCTGCCGCGAGAGGCAGCACTGTCCTCATGGTGGACTCCCTTGCCGCCGCCGTCGCCGCCACCGTCACGCCCACGACCCCACCCTCGCCCTCGCCCATGGCCCCGCCCCCGGTCCTGCCCGCCCTGAACCCTGGTGTGCTCCTGTGACACTGGCGCTGATCTGCCCTCAGAAGAGTGTGACCTCCAGCCAGCTACTGCTGCCGCAGGGGTGGTCTGCAGGGGCGTGTGCCCCCCACGACACGCCTCCGGTGCGGTGGGCGACTGAGCGGAGGCAGAGGAGCCAGGAAGCAAGTGGGCGGACACACCTGAGGGGACAAGGGGCAACTGAGAGGTTCTTGCTGAAGCCAGAAGCGGCGCTGAGGGCATCACCGGAGCGGAGGACGTGTGCACGGGCACTGCGGGGGAAGGAGGCGGCTGAGGGCGCACTGCTGGGGCGGAGGGCGAAGGGTGAGGAGGCAGTGTCGGAGGAGAAAGGGGAGGAGGAGGTGGTGCAACAGCTGCGGTACCTGGTGGAGGCAGGGAGGCCGCCGCTGACTGCTGTGGGTGTAGTGCCGCTCCTCCTGCTGCTGCACCTGCTGCTGTTGTCGCCGTCGACGGAGCAGCCGAGGGAGTCTCGGCTTTCGTGGCATCCTCCTCCTGGGAGGGCTGTGCGGCGCCCTTGTTGCCGTAGAAGGCCCGCGCCACGACATCGCTGAACAGCCTGACCCAGCCCTTCATCGCGGCGGCGGAGGAGGTTGGTAGCCAGGCAGCGCGACACGCACGACACTCACTTCCCGCCTCCCCAGACCCCTCGGGATAACTGGCCCAGCGTCGCTCTCACAACCACAATAGACGGCGGGCACCACGCCAGCCTCTCCCTTCCTCAAAACCCCACTTCTCGCTCTCCTACTCCTCTTCCTTCCATCGAGGATGGTCCTCCTCGACTCCCTCGGAGCCACCGGGCCGCGACACAAGACCCCCAGCAAAACACAGCGGCACGAAGAGACGATGTAAAAAAAAAAGAGAAGGGGACGTCATCAGTCCCTCCCCCCAAACAACTGTGACTCCACAACGCCATCTCTTGCGCGTAAAAAGTACCACAAGAAACTGTCGTTACGGCGACCCTTGGCAGGTGGGGTGGTGTTCGGGGGCGGCAGGGCCAGGGTTTCCCGGGAGTGGACGAGGGTAGTGAGCGAGTGGGACGTCCTCCACACCTCGGGTGAGGCCGGGCCGACCAGTCACGCCTGTAAACAAACCACCCCGTGACCCTCGCCACGCGCGCTCCTCCGACGCCACCGCCACGCACAACATTACGGATCGCCTTACCGTCTGGCAGCTCGAGTTACCCTCGATAAAAAAAGATTTCAGAATTCCCGGGTTCGGTCCGAAGGGACCGTCACGCCAAAGTTTCTGTGACTGTCGAAGTCGAAAGGACGACATCGACGATGAGATGCCTGGCCATGCGTCAAAAAGACGTCACGGGGGAGATAGCAAGCATAGCGACAGACAAGTCAGACGACGCCTTCCTGCACTGCCTGCTGCCCCTTCCAAACCACTGACTCACTAGAGAACACTTTAAACATGGCGACATCCTGCACCAGTGTATCAGTGACATGCATACATAGTGTATTGATATGCGTTACTGAGCGGGAGTCAGCATGAACGAATCCGGGATCGGACCCACATGGGTTCGAATCCTGGGTGTTGCAGTCGGCCTACACCCAACCCAGGTGTTCATCCTCCCCCGGGGCTGGTCGATGAATAGGTTCCTGATTTAGGATGATGTGCGTGTGTGTGTGTGTGTGTGTGTGTGTGTGTGTGTGTGTGTGTAATTGCCTAATAGTTACTATCTTTTTGTACAGTACTGTACGAAGAGGTTGTTTTAAACTCGTGGAATCCCATCTCTTGAACATTCTCCGATAACATACAACTTTTTAAACTTTTTATGCCGTCCGCGTTGTAGTCTCATTCACTCTCATTCATCTGCTGCCCTGATATCATAAAAGTACAAGAACTGTCCATTATCTTCATCATCAGCCTAATTTGAAAATTCATGTGTTGTGATGAGGAAATCCCTCACAATTCTCTCTCCCATGGTAGGCTGATTTAATGCCTCTAACCTTTCACTGCAACTCAGCTCCCTTAATTATGGTAACATCTTCGTTGCTCTCCTCTTCCCCTCATCGGCAATCTCTTAGTGACTCTTTGAATATGTTGGCCAAACTTGAGAAGCGTATTCTAATTTTGGATTGTTGAAGGATGTGAATAGCTTACAGAATATTTCCTTGTCATTTACTTGAAAATGTGCAATTGCTGTGTGTAGGAAGAGAGTTTCACCTTCGTGTTGCCTCGTCTCGTAACCTTGTGTATGTACTATGTCTTTACTCTTTAGGGTACACACACACACACACACACACACACACACACACACACATATCCTAACCTAAGCCAGGTACCCATTTATCGATCTCAGGGTGAGGTTGAAGATTAGGGTTGGTTGTGTGCGGAAAAAGTTCTTTTGTTAGAAAAATTCCATAAACCCCAAGTCGAACCGATGGGATACAGTGAAAATGGCCTTCCCAGTAAAGCGTGGAAGTAGTGAAGAAGAGTATAGAGAACACAAAGACGTATTGAAGATGAAGATGTAGTGTAGATAAAGGGTGCTATGAAGATATAAAGTATAGCGTAATAGTGTTATGAAGGTAAGGGTATATGAAGATGAACTCTTTGACTAAATACATCTCGAAAGTAATTTTTAACTATGTCTAGATTTATCATTACTTCAGCCACGATAATCTTGAACATGGAGCTAATATCCTTGTACAAAAGCTTGCTACTTCATTTTCACAACTACAGTGCGTGTATTCACATGCCATTAACACGCCGCTCTAGTCTTTGATATGCCTAGTGGACTCCTGAAGCCGACGACACACACTTAGAAGAATAAGAGTATTTTTGAAGTTACGTCATGGGACATATATGTCCCTAACGTCCTCTACAGTTAACTAACAAGGCTGTGAAAAAACAGTAACTGTTACATTACTTTTGAAAAATGCTGATACAAACGCTTCCAGATATTTTTTCTGTTAGATATGAGCTATCAAAATTTCGCAGACAAAATAGGAATATTGAAAATCTTGTGTAACAACAAAAAATACATGACATGCTCGAGTAAACATTCTCTGTCTTGAAATAGAATAACAAAAATCAGTCATGTTTTACTCTAACGAGATATCGGAAAACGGCATTCAGAAAACTTTGAATAAAGAGGGAAAAAAGGCTGCATGTAAGGAAACATAAAATGGGGCCCTTTTCGTCCGATATCAATCATTTCATTTCGATAGTCTGAAAAACAGTTTCTAACTAATGTGAAGCAAAGATAAACCTGACAAGTGTTATAGATACTAAGTGTTCCCTTCTCTGTTGTTGATTTTGCACAGTGAACACATCTTTTTCTTCGGTCTGTCCTTGTCATTATATTCTTTGGCACACGTGCTCAGCTTATGGTTGAACAACTATCTATTCATAAAGATATATAATGTGTGGTGCTGGTCTTTATGTGTTAGTGTTTTGATACTATTCGCCGTTTCCCGCGTTAGCAAGGTAGCGCCGAGAAAAGAGGAATAAAGGCCACATTCGCTCACATCCATACCAATTCTGCAGCTGTCATGTGCAATGCACCGAAAGCACAGCTCCCTATCCACAACCAGGCCCCACGGACCTTTCCACGATTTACCCCGGACGTTTCACATGCCCTGTTTCAGCTAACTGAAAACATAGTTTTAATACACTCAGTCCCGTGCATGCCTTTCACTCTCCTGCATGTTCAATCCCAATCACTCAAAATCTTTTTCACTCCACCCTTCCATCTCCAATATGGTCTTCCCCTTTATCCTTGTTCCCTCCACTTATGGCACAAATATCATTCTCCTCATATGTCCAAATCACTGCAGCACATCCTCTTCAGCGCTCTCAACCACACTCCTTTAATCAACATACCTCTCTCTTACCTTTTTATTACTTACTCCATCAAACCATCTCGCACCATATATTATCCTCAAACATTTAATCTCCAAAACTTCTACCCTTGTCTGTACATCCTCAACTAAAGCATAAGCTTCGCACCCATATAACATTCTTGGAGCCACTATAGCTTCAAACATATCCATTTCTGTCCTCCCAGACAAAGGACCCTTTCCACACACTGTTCAGTGATCTCAGAACCTTTGCATTCTCGCCCACCCTGTGACTTACATCCAGTCTCCGGCATGTCCACTCCCATTCAGACTTACACCCCAGCCTACCTGACTCTTAACGATGCTATCCCCAATAACCTTGCTTTCATTCACTTGTACTCTAAACTTTATCCTTTCGCACACATTTCCAAGCCCAGTCACCGACTTGAGTTTCTCGCTTAAATCTGCCACAGTGCTGTATCTTCAGCAAACAACAGCTAACTCACTTTTCAAACCCCGCATCCCCTACAGACTGCATACTCACTTCTCTCTCCAGCACTTCTATATTTACCTCCCTTCAACAACCCATCCATAAACAAACTGAAAAGCAATGGAAACATTACATAACCCTGCCGTAGACCAACCTTCACTTGGCACCACTTACTCTCCTCTCTTCTCACTTGTAAACTCTGAATATAAACCTCTTATTGCTTTTAACAGTTTTTTTTCCACGCTATATATCCTAAGACTTACCACAAGACATCTCTATCAACCCTTTCATATGCTTCCTCCAGATCCATAAATGCCATATACAAATCCTTGTTTCTCTTAAGTGCTTCTCATACACATTCTTTTAAAAAGAAAAAAAACTTATCCATACATCTACTACCACTTCTGAAACCACACAGCTCCTCCCGAATCTGATGCTCTGTACATGCCTTCACTTTCTCATTCACTATTCCTCATACAACTTATCTGGTACACTCGACAAGCTTATTCTTCTGAAGTTTAAGATACTCACCTTTATCCCACTTACCTTTATTCAATGGCACTGTACTTGCATTCTGCCAGTCCTCAGGTATCTCACTATGATCCATACATATATGAATACTCTTAGCAACCAAACTGTAACAATGAACCATTTTCTTACGAAATTCGCATACAATACCATTCACTCCAGCCGCCTTGCCACATTTCATCCTACACAAGGCTCTCACCGCCTCTTCGCTTCTCACTAAGCCACTCTTTATGACTCTCTCCCTTCGCATGCCACCCCAACAAAATACCCTGCAAATGTCAACCTATCATCAAACAAATTCAATAGTCCTACGCAATATTCACTCCATCTCCTCCTCGCTTCTTCACCACCAGTTACCATTTTCCCATTTGCCCTTCACCGATGTTCCCATCAATTTCTTGTTTTCCTCGCGCTATTTACCTCCTTCCTAAACATATCATTCTTCCCTAAACTTTACTGATATTCGCTCACCCCAACTGTCATTTGCCTTGTTTTTCAACCCTTGCACCTTTCTCTTAACCTCCTGCCACTTTCTCTTATATCTCTACTAGTCATTTGCACTCCTTTCCTATACGTACCGCCCATATACCTCTCTTTTTCCTGTTACTAACAACCTCACTTTTTCACTTCACTATTCATTACCTTTCTAATCAGCCCTCCTCGCACCTTACGCATACCCCAAGCATCTGTAGCACATGCCAGCACTGCTTCCCTTTGTATCTCCCTTTCCCCTGGCTTCGTCTACTCTCAGCTTTTGCCCTTCTAAGCCCAATCACTGTATGTATTTCTACACAAGTATCTTTAACAAGTTCACTAATCGGTTTATAACACGGTATCGTTTCTTCCTTTACTTTATACACTCAACACATTTATCATGTACATTCTACAGTATTCTCCAGGTTAACGTGAGTCCAGGGTAAGTCGAAGTTCTTTGGATGAATTTTAAACAAGAAATACTAAATGACGTTGTTTAAATTCCTGTCATACAAATAATAACAAAATAAGAAAAGAAGTCAGTATCTTACAGAAACATTTATTATTATTATACAATACGGAAAAACTATCATTCTATTTCTCTTTAACGTTGAAGGCTCCAGTCACGGAAGAAAGTCCACATCAAGGCCGGGCCTTTGCTGAAATATAGATAGGTCAGTGAAAAGGAAATAAAAGAGACAAAAGAAAGTATTTACGAATTATGGAGGATGTTAATAATCTGTCTTATGGTTATTAGGAAAGACATGAGAGGGCAAAGACTTCCAAAGCTTCGTGGTATAGAGAAAGAAACAATAATCACCACGGCTCACCCTTGAGTTGTCAGCACCTACACAGTAACCATGTGACGCAGCAGCTTGCCGAGTGTTGTGTGATCCAGCTCGTGATGGGGGCACACAAGCAGCCAGCTCTCGGGAGCAAAACTCAAAGTAATACCTATAGAAAAGGGAAAGTGAACAAACATTGAAGCGTAGGGCAAACAGGTCAAATTTTGAAGTCACCCTGGAAGAGCTTATAAGATGGACCGCTTTTGACTCAACTTTGTCAATGAAGAATGCAGAGCTAGAACCTCCCCGGACATGAGAACAGTACTCCATACAAGGATGGATCATTTCTTTGTATAATTGGAGCAACAGTTCGGAAGAAAAGAAATTTCGACACCTAAACAGGACTCTCAGTTTCCTAGGGGCAGACTTAACTATTTCCGTACTGTGGGGCTTCTAAGGTAGAGTGGATGTTGCAGAAATACCATGTATGTTCACTGAGTCAAGATGTGGAGTTACAGAACCGTCAAAAGTAAGAGCAAAGTTGTGAGGAATTTTCGATAGGAAGATGGGTAGAAACTGGGTCTTGGAGGCATTAAACTTGACGAAATCTTATCTAACCTACTGAGATATTCTATCTAAGGCTAGTTTACTGAAGAAGTTGTGTCGAGACCAGATGCAAATCGAGTAAGAGATGAAGGAGCAGAATTGAGGAAGTGAAAGAATGCAGTGTTGAGTCGTCAGCTTATATGCGCATTCGGTTATTTGTGAAGGAAAAAAAATAGTTGATGAAAAGAAGTAAAAATGTAGAAGACAGTATAAAACCTTAATGGACATATGTGTTAACGGAGAAAGAGGTAGAGGATGATCCCTCACCAACCATGGAGACAGATCGGAAGCAGAGGAAATTACAAATGAGGGAGCAAAGTGAGGGAGGAAAGCCAACAGAAGGAAGCTTAGAGATGAGACCCCGCTGCCATACCGTGTTAAAAGCTTTGGATATGTCAAGGGTAACTACATATGATTCCCCTAATCTTTCAGGGATGATGAATAGACATTATCAATCTAGGAAAGAATATTACCAGTGGATCTCGTCTTACGGAAGCTATACTGGTAATCAGAGAGAAGATTGTGAGATTCAAGATATCTGAGGACATCGGAGTTGAGGAGGGAGTTAAAACGTTGGAAATAGTAGATGTCAAAGCAAGAGGACGGTAGATAGAGGGGTTAGAGAGGTCGCCCTTCTTGGGAACTGAATTTACCGATGCAAGCACTGAAGAAGAAAAAGCTCTGGTTCTTTTTTAACAGAAACGCCCAGCAGAGTGGCAGAAAACAAAATTGTGTGGTTCAGAGATTTTGGTGATTGTTCTCATCAAAAAATTAGAGACAATCCATCTCTTTGAAAAATAAAAGATGAACTGTATATAAAGCGGAATTTGGAGAAGGCTGGGTATGATGCTGTAGCTAGCTGTTCGATGACGCAGTTCCTGGGAGTAGGTCTGTCTGTAGGTATGTATGATTTCCTTGTCATAAAAATCTATCATCGTATCAGAGATAAGTACTCGAAAAATTTATTAATTTCAGCGTCTGTGGATAAACTAACATTTTATATTTTAACATAATCATATAATGAAATAGAAATAATCTTTGGAAAACAGAGGTCTTATTCATACTTATATCTTTTTTCCCTAAATTTTGGAAATAATATCGAAAATTCTGCCCATTGTTTTTCCATAAATCGCCGTCAGTTTTGCGGGCCATCGAGCAATACGAAATTCTTCCTCTTTACTTCGAAAGTTTTCATCATTTTCTGCATCAAAGTTAAGATCTATAGTATATTCATGACTTTTATTATATACTCTTTAAACACTGAAGTCCGCGATTATTGTATTTAACCTTGATAATCATAAACACGACTCACCTGTTTACATTCATACCATGTGGGTTCATCTGCAAAATTAATTTTGCCATGGCCCTCGTGGCATTCCCAGTACGAAGAACGCCTTACTGAATATAAAAGGTCCCTTTGTTGTTTAGGGGGGCACTAAACTCCTATGAATGCAACGCAGTCAAGGAAGAGGAAGCCGTACAGGTAAGAAATAACGGTGGCACTCAGAGAAGAGTTCTCTGAACTCTACCATGATACGTTTGTGATATATACTTTCTCTTCAAGCCAACCATGAGCGCACCAACTATGCTTTTTAGCGCACCTGGCCTTTCTTCACCGTCTAATAAACATAAGGTAGCCACACTTTTCTCAATAGTCAGAGCCATCTTGCTTTTGTATATTCAAGAAAATGAATTGACTGATTCTTTGGTTCTACTCGCATGTGTGACCGAGTAAAGGAAAAAAATAATGACGGAAATCAGGAAGATGATGCAAGAAATGCCAGTGTGACGCCGCCTTTACCAACCCACTGGCACAAAAACAAAATCTACAGATTTACCTTCCTCCATTGCCATAACCTTATGAAAGATCTAATGACTCAACAATATTCATTTCACAAATTCAAAATCGAATGTCTATGAACTAAATTCTAAATACACGGAAACGTTGAGCACATAAATATATATCAAAAGTATGAAATTTCTTCATTTTGGCAAAACTGGGAATTTCACACAGTTTCTGATTCGTTCAACACCAGTTCAGTAAAAGTCTCCATCGAAAAATGGAAAATTCTTTTTTGCGAGTTATGTTCACAGGGAGGGTCGGCAACATTTTTACGTCAGGAGAAAAATGTTTCTGGGATAATGTCCATCTGTTAAATAATTTTCACTCCGAAAAACTCTACAAAGGAAGCACGAACAGATATATAATCATGGCAGATCCTTGGAACCACAGCGTAAATTTATCATGTTTAATCAGAAACATTTTTTGACCAGTATGACTCTGTTAGTTATACCTGCACCCAAAAATACATTTTTTCACCCCAGTTTCCTAGAAATAGACACGTCATTTTGCCAAATACTCTCCAACTTGATCTCTCTCTCTCTCTCTCTCTCTCTCTCTCTCTCCGGTACGAAATTTGCTGCTGGAGAAAATAACATTTAAAGCGAAGAAAATTCCGTTACTATTCCATGAAGGCAAATATATCTCAAGTATTCCTTCTGTTGATGTGTACAAGATTCTTTACATGAATCCTGAACCCACCTGAATCATGTCCACTGTGCAGATGAGTTCTGGTGCTTTGGGAAAGACTTGATCATCAGTTACTTTACAGGCGCGGAAGGGAAACTATTCTAATAATACCTCCAGTGAGACAAGTGAAATGAGAATATAGGAACAAAAATGCTCCTTCTTTTAGATTCTCCATTTGCTTCGTTAATATCTGAAGTCAAGTGAGACTGATTCAAGCAGACTGACTCCTGGAGACGGTACCAGAATTCTCCTCGTATTGCCTGTTTGGTTAAAGACAGACAATTGAGAATGAATTTATTAACTGGATAAATAGATGCCAGTAATGGTGTGTTATCTGTGTATTAGATATTATTGGGAAAAAGGAACAGACAAGAATAAATCTTATTTGTCAATAAATCATTTGTGGATTCTGAACGGCTTTAGAGTATATATGCTTTTCGTAAATACTAGCCAAACAAAAATGAAATCAATTCCCATTTTTCTTCAAACAGTTAAAAAGAAAAAGAAAGAAAATGCAGAATTCAGAAATTGTAGCGTGAATTGTCTTGAACGTTTCTCACTGTATCTCGAGAAGTTAAAAACATTATTTACTGATAACATTATGCACAACAAAACTTACCGTAGTTTCATCAATGTTTATGAAATCCTTTCTTGAAATTATTTTGCATTATCATTAGCGGTGTAGCGGTTAGCGTCACTGACCGTGACGCATGCACGGGTCGCCTAGGGTCGAGCGCATAGGTTCGAATCCTAGTTGTGGCAGTCGGTCCACAGTCAACCCAACTGTTCATCCACCCCTAGGGCTTGGTCGATAAAATGGGTACCTGGCTCAGGCTAGGGTATATATATATATATATATATAGCGTTAATGGGATGGCCTTGATTAGGGCCTCAGCTGCCCGTGCCGAGTCAGCTAACATAAAAAAAAAATATATATATGCATTAGCCAGCGTCCACACGACCTGCTGGAAGGAAGCTTTCTTCCCTATATGTTGTGGTTTACCTGTACCTTACTATCTCGCCCACATGGAGTAACAGTTGGCGTTACAGTCCACGGTATAACGTAATGCTGAGACCAGTGACCATTAAAACAGTGCTGAACAGCCTGTAAAAGTTCATATTGTCTCTGGTCTTCCAGCTATGACTCTCTCAGGCAACTCCTGTTGACCGCTAAGTGTACCTCAGGCTTAGAAATTCTTCCCTTATACGAAGACTGTAGAGACTGGGATGAGACTATTTCTTTTAAAGAAATACATCTGCTTTTTTTTATGTTTTTTAGTGTTAAAGTCCGTCTAAGACTTTAATTCCTTTTTTCTATTTTCATCGCAGCGGAGGCAACGCTGGCCATGAGACTTCAAATACTGTGGTACAAATAAGTCGAGCGAAATGTGCTTCTGGTGTGGTGGTTGCCACTGGCGTCCCGGTCTCTTAAGCTTCACTGGGCTATCGCTACGATCACACAGAACGAGTCGAGACAGCTCACGGTTGAGCCTGTGTGTGTTATCTGGGTGGTTGCTTCCCGCTTTGTGCTGCAGCTGTGTGCAGCAATTATGTGAAGCAACTATGTACAGTGGGTGCGTGTAGCAGCTGCATAGAACAGCTGTATGCAGCAATCATGTGGGTCAGCTGTGTACAGCAGTTGTGTGCAGTAGCTACGTGCTGCAGTTATGTACAGCAGTTGCGTTCAGCAGCGATGTGAAACAACAATACAAAATAGCTGATTAGAGTAACTTTGTACAGCAGCTATGTGCAGCAGCCATGTACAATGCCAAATTACAACAGTTAAGTACGGCTATTATGTGCATTACCCCGGTAAAGCAGTTGCGTGCACTAGCTGTACATGGCAGCAATGTACGGAGGTAATGTAGAGCAGATTCGCGTAGCAGCCGAATTTATCAACCGGTATAGCAGCTGCGTGTAGCAGCTGTGTACAGCAGACGTACAGCAGCTGTGTAAAGCAATTGTGTGCATTGAATCTCTACAGCATATGTCTGCAGCAGATGTGTGCAGCAACTGTAAGCAGCAGTTGTGCTCAGCAGCTGTAGGCAGCAATTGTGTAGGACAACTTTATGCAGCAGCTGTGTGTAGCAGTTATACGAAGCACCTGTGTACAGCAGTTGTATACATCAGCTGTTGGCAGCAACTGCGCTCAGTGTCTGTTCAAGCAGCTATATGCGGTTTCTCCGTACAGCACCTATGTAGTGTAGCTGTGTGTAACAGCTGTGTGCAGCTTTTTGTGAAGCAGTTGTGTACGGCAGCCGCCTGCAGAGGTAATTTGCAGCAGCACTGTGTGTTAGCTGCGTGCAGCAGTTGTATACAACAGCTGTGTGCAGTACTTGTGTGAAGCAGTTGTGTACAGTATATGTGTGTGTGGCAGCTGTTGTGTAAAGCATCTATGTACAGCAGCTGTGTAGTGAATGTGTGTGCAGCAGCTGTTTCCAACGCCTGAGTATAGCAACTGTGTACATCACGTGTGTGCAGCAGCTGTGTGCAGCATCTGTTGTGTGAAGTAGCTCTGTACAGCAGCTGTGCAGACAATCTATGCACAGCGGCTATGAGCTATGTGCAGCGGCTGTTTGCAACACCTGTGTGCAGCAGCTGTGTACAACACCTGTGTATAGCGTGTGCGCAGTATATGTACGTAACAGATGTGTACGGTTTTGTGCAGCAGCCGGGTAAATCATCCGTGTATAGATTCTGTGTGCGGCAGCTATATATAGCAGCTGCATACAACAGTTGTGTTCAGCAGCTATGTACAGCAATTTTAAGCTGCAGCCGTGTGCAGCAGCTGTATACAGTAGCTGTGTGCAACAGTCGTGTGCAGCAGCTTCATGCAAAACAGGTTTGTGTAACAGGTCTGTGAAGAAATTGAGTACAGCAGCTTGGTGCGGTAGCTGTGCACAACCGCTCTGTACAGAAACTGTGTACAGCAGCTTTGTACGGGAGCTCTGTACAGTAGCTGTGTACAATAGCCATGTGAAGCAAATGTGTGAATTGTAGTGTACAACAACTGTCTGCAGCAGATGTGTACAGCGACTGTATACTGTAACAGTATGCCGTTGCTGTGTAGAGCAACTGTGTACAGCAGCTGTGTGCAACAGCTATGTTCAGTAGCTGCGCTTGAAACCTGATTGCAACAGCTGTGTGTAGCAGTCGTACACAGCAGCTGTATGTAATATCTATGTGCACCAGATGTGTGTATGATATTTGTACAGCAGTTGTGTGCAGTACCACGCCAACACTTCCTGTACAGCAGTTGTGTGCAGCACCACACCAACACTTCCTGTACACCAGACTGTGAGATCTGCCACCATAGACTCCCTGTGAACCATCTCATCTCCGAATACAACAAACAAAACCAAGAAAGAAGAGGAAAATCATTTCTCTTTAACAAAATGAACAGAACCAGAACAGCAACAGCTTCCTATCTAATACATCCAATATGTTATCAGATAATGATGATAATCTGATGGAAAGCCAATTTTCTTCCTCCAAGTTGTAATCTTCTTTTTTTTCTTTTTTTTTATGTTAGCTGAGACGGCACGGGCAGCTGAGGCCCTAATCAAGGCCATCCCATTAACGCT